>JANEHU010000878.1:0-36295 GCA_027563435.1 Nasonovia ribisnigri | reverse complement strand
CATTATGTATATTCTCCTAGAGAGATGACCCGTTGGGTTAGGGGAATTTGTGAGGCAATCAGGTAATTTATCTTATAAACAAATTGATTTTCATTAAAATGCAAAAATTATTATTTTTTAAAATAATGTTTAAAAATAAATAAAAACTAAATAATAATAAATTTAAATTATTTAGACCTTTAGAAACATTAAGTGTTGATGGTTTGGTACGTCTGTGGGCACATGAAGCATTACGTCTCTTTCAAGATCGTCTAGTAGATGATATTGAACGTCAATGGACAAACGAAAATATTGATATAGTTGCCATGAAACATTTTCCTGGAATTAATAAAGAAGAAGCTCTTCAAAGACCAATACTTTATAGCAATTGGTTACATAAGGATTATGTACCTGTTGAAAGAAAACAATTACGAGATTATGTTGCTGCAAGACTAAAGGTATTGAAATGGTTCCATATTTTATAATTTTTCTACAGTTATTAGCTATTACTATTTTCAAATCATGATTTAATTAGGTCTTCTACGAAGAAGAATTAGATGTAAAAATTGTACTTTTTGATGAAGTATTAGATCATGTATTACGAATAGACAGAATATTTAGACAACCTCAAGGTCATTTGTTGTTAATTGGTGTTTCTGGAGCTGGCAAGACTACACTCTCACGATTTGTTGCATTTATGAATGGTCTTTCTGTATTTCAAATCAGAGTAAGTAAAATTGTTCAACTCAATTTTATTTTATTACACTATTTTCAATTATCATCAGATAATAGGTTTTTACATTTATTGCAATTTTTTATGTATAAAAATAATTGCTAGGATTATTATATGTGTTTATATTTTCTTAGGTACATAACAAATACACAAGCGAAGACTTTGATGAAGATCTGAGAGCAGTGCTGAGAAGATCTGGATGTAAAAATGAGAAAATAACATTCATACTGGACGAATCAAATGTATTAGAATCAGGTTTTCTTGAACGCATGAACACTTTGTTGGCTAATGGAGAAGTTCCTGGTTTATTTGAAGGTATGTAATAACTAAATAGTTCATATAATATGTTACTTATTTAAAAAAATTTTTTATCTTTTAGGAGATGAATATACTACGTTAATGACCCAGTGTAAGGAAGGAAGTCAAAGAGAAGGTCTTATGTTAGATTCAAATGAAGAACTTTATAAATGGTTCACTGGTCAAGTAATGAGAAATTTGCATGTGGTTTTCACAATGAATCCTAGTTCAGAAGGGTTAAAAGACAGAGCAGCTACCTCTCCTGCACTTTTTAACAGATGTGTTCTTAATTGGTTTGGAGACTGGTCAGATACAGCATTATTCCAAGTAAATATTTACAACTAAACTCAGAAATAAATATTTTAACATTTGTTTATTTTCAAAAGGTTGGTCAAGAATTCACTCGATCTGTTGACTTGGATGGACCGCCAATGTGGAAAGCTCCTGATTTCTTCCCATCTGCTTGCTCTTTAGTTCCTAGTATACCAGATTATCGTACTGCAGTTGTTAATGCTTTTGTTTATGTACATCAAACATTACATAAGGCAAACAGCCGATTGGTGAAAAGAGGCTCAAGAACAATGGCAATTACCCCTAGACATTATTTGGATTTTATTAATCATTTTGTGAAATTACATAAAGAAAAGAGAGCTGAACTTGAAGAACAACAGCTCCATTTGAATGTAGGTCTATCAAAAATAGCTGAAACAGTTGAGCAAGTGGAAGAGATGCAAAAATCATTAGCAGTAAAATCAATAGAACTGAACACCAAAAATGAGGCAGCTAATGCCAAATTACAGCAAATGTTTAAAGAACAGCATGAAGCTGAAAAGCGTAAAGTACAATCACAAGAAATTCAAGCACAAATCAAGGCACAACAAGTATTAATATCAGAAAAACGAAAAGATGTCATGGCTGATCTTGCACATGTTGAACCTGCAGTCATGGATGCTCAGCAAGGTACTACGATGAAATGTTTAACCATGTTTAAATCCATACTAAATTTTCACTTCAAAAATAAAAACTTTTATAGCTGTAAAGGAAATCAAGAAACAACAATTAGTTGAGGTACGATCAATGGCTAATCCACCTGCAGTTGTTAAGTTGGCATTAGAATCAATTTGTTTGTTGCTTGGCGAAAATGCATCTGATTGGAAAGCTATCAGAGCAGTTGTCATGCGGGAGAATTTCATTAATTCAATTGTTAACAACTTTAGTACAGAAAATATTTCGTAAGTGATTTTACTGTGAATCATAAAAATAAAAATGTTAATGAAAATATTATTTTTCCAGTGATGATGTACGTGAAAAAATGCATAGTAGGTATTTGAATAACCCGGATTACACATTTGAAAAAGTTAATCGTGCTAGTATGGCTTGTGGTCCTATGGTTAAATGGGCTATAGCTCAGGTATACATTTTAATTTTGATTGTATTCAATCGTTAAGTATTTTTTTTCAAACTGCACTAGTAAATTTAATATTAATAATTTATATTCTAGGTTAGTTATGCTGATGTACTAAAAAAAGTGGAACCATTACGAGATGAATTAAAATCTCTCGAAAATCAAGCATCAGAAAACAAAGTTAAAAATGAAGAAACTACATCACTTATTGCTCAGTTAGAACAAACAATCACTGAATATCAAGAAGAGTATGCGCAACTCATTTCACAAGCTCAAGCGATTAAATCTGACTTAGAAAATGTCCAGAGCAAAGTATGCTTTTAAATTAATGCTTTTTTTTTTTTTATATACTAAACAAATAAATAATATTCTTAGGTTGATCGATCAATTGCTCTTTTAAAATCATTGGTGATCGAAAGAGAAAGATGGGAGAGCACAAGAGATACGTTCAGATCTCAGATGGCTACTATTATTGGAGATGTTCTATTATCATCAGCCTATTTAGCATACGCTGGTTACTTTGATCAACATGTTAGTTTTGTTTATATATGCTATTAATTTTAATATTCTATTTTATTCTATTCTAATCAATGGTTTTTGTTTTATATTAGTATCGTCAAAATCTGTTTACAACCTGGTGTCAGCATTTATATTTAGCTGGTATTCAGTATAGATCTGATATAGCATTGACTGAATATTTGTCAAATCCTGATGAAAGACTTCGTTGGCATGCTAATTCATTACCTACAGATGACCTATGTACCGAAAATGCTATTATGTTGAAGGTATATGACATATTTTATTTCATAATTCTTGTGTTATGATGTTGAATGTATTATTTTTAATTACAGAGATACAATAGATATCCATTAATAATTGATCCATCGGGACAAGCAACTGAGTTTATTCTCAAAGAGTATGCAGATGCTAAGATCACAAAAACAAGTTTCTTGGATGATTCCTTTAGAAAAAATCTTGAATCTGCATTACGTTTTGGAAATCCATTGCTTGTTCAAGTAAGTCCTTTTATTCCATAATTATTTTGTTGTCAATGCATGAAAATGTTTGTTTTTCTTTGCTGTCACTGTTTAAGAACAGTTGATTGCTATCACAATATCATCTCAAACAAATTGTTTTTATTTTTTGAAAAAAATCCTAATGTAATTGATTGTTGTGAATATTTTTATTATTTAAATGTTAAGAGCTATATGATGATATAGTTTATTTACACTTTTAGGATGTTGAAAACTATGATCCAATTTTGAATCCTGTATTAAACCGAGAACTTCGCCGTACTGGAGGCCGTGTTTTAATAACACTTGGAGACCAAGATATAGATTTATCACCAAAATTTGTCATATTTTTGTCTACTCGTGATCCAACTGTTGAATTTTCACCAGACATATGTTCTAGAGTGATGTTTGTCAACTTTACAGTAACTAGATCATCATTACAAAGTCAATGCTTAGATCGTGTATTGAAAGCTGAAAGGCCTGATATTGATACAAAACGTTCCGACTTACTCAAACTTCAAGGTATGTATATTTGTTAATAAATGTAATAATTTATTATTATGTTATTATTGATCAAGCAATGTATTAAAAATATTAATCAATTTTGGTTTTAGGTGAATTCCACTTGCGTTTAAGACAGTTGGAAAAATCACTGTTACAAGCATTAAATGAAGCTAAAGGTAAAATATTGGACAATGATTCTGTAATAACAACATTAGAAAGACTTAAACAAGAAGCAGCAGATATCAGCAAAAAGGTGGAAGAAACTGACAAAGTTATTGCTGAAATTGAAACAGTTTCGCAACAATATAAACCTTTAGCACAAGCTTGTAGTAATATGTATTTCACTATGGACAGTTTAAATCAAGTCCATTTTCTCTATCAGTATTCATTAAAATTCTTCTTGGATATCTTCAGCTCAGTTTTATTGTCTAATCCCAGATTAGCGTCTGTCACTGATCACACATCTCGATTAGACATTGTCACTAAGGATTTATTTACTGTAAGAATTAAAAAATTATTTTCTTTATTGATATTAAAACAACTAATAAATCATTTCTAGGTATGTTATGAAAGGGTAGCCAGAGGAATGTTACATAATGATAGGTTGACATTAGCAATATTGTTGTGTCGAATCAGTTTAAAGGGATCGCCAATTGGTAATATATTGGACTCCGAATTCCAATTCTTCCTTCGTGGTAAAGAAGGAGTTTTGAGTTCCAATAACTCATCAGGACAGGGTTCTCTTAGCAGTCTGAACCAAGAACAAATAGAAGCTATGATAAGGTTGTCACATAGAATTTCATCATTTAAAAATTTATCAGAGCGAGTCGAGGAAATGCCAGAGTTTGGCCCATGGCTTGCACAAAATACACCTGAACAATGTGTACCTAAATTGTGGGACGAATCAACTCCGTTTAGTCCTGTGGCTACTGCTATGTATCAACTTCTTGCTATTCAAGTATTTATTATACACTATTTCTTTAATTTAAGTGATATATGTATGTGATTTCTATACATCATTTAATTCTAAAATTAGGCATTCCGACCAGATAGAGTGATAGCATCAGCTAATCTATTTGTCGAAGCAACTTTGGGTACTCAATTAACCTCATCAGCAGAGCGTGAACCTGACTTGGCTACTATTGTCCTAAATGAATTAGACTGTAGTGTTCCAGCACTTTTGTGCTCGGCCCCTGGGTATGATGCTTCTGGCCGTGTTGATGATCTTGCTACTCAACATAACCAACTGTTGTCGTCTGTAGCAATTGGTTCAGCTGAAGGTTTCCGTCAAGCTACTGATGCCATAAATTCTGCTGTTCGCCTTGGACGGTATGCTACATAATACTAATTTTGTGTTATCATAAATATTAAATAATATATTTTAATTTTTTGCATAATTTTAAGATGGGTCTTGTTGAAAAATGTTCATTTGGCTCCTCAATGGTTAGTACAGCTTGAAAAGAAACTACACAGTCTTCAACCACATACTAACTTCAGATTATTTTTGACTATGGAAATAAATTCTGCTGTACCCGTAAATTTATTGAGAGCAGGGCGCATATTTGTATTTGAACCTCCACCAGGTGTAAAAGCCAATTTGTTACGAACATTCAATACTGTAAGCATTTAAATTTAGTGCACTTAAATAGCAAAATATTTAATATAATGTGATTTTAGATTCCGGCATCGCGCATGATGAAAGTACCCAATGAAAGAGCCAGATTATACTTTTTACTTGCATGGTTCCATGCTATTGTTCAAGAGCGTCTACGTTATACTCCACTTGGTTGGGCCAAACATTATGAATTCAATGAATCTGATCTAAGAGTTGCTTGTGACACATTGGATACATGGATTGAAACAACAGCAAAAGTATGTTTTTATTTAAGTAATAAAATAGATTTTGAATTTGTTTAATTAATTTAATTAATATTTAGAGCCGTACAAATTTACCTCCTGAGAAAATTCCATGGGACGCACTAGTTACTTTATTGTCACAATGTATTTATGGTGGTAAAATTGATAATGACTTTGATCAAAGGCTATTGACATCATTTTTAAGCAAGTTGTTCACAGCACATAGTTTTGAAACAGGATTTGCATTAGTAGCTAATGTAGATGGTGTTGGAGGAGATAACAGGTACCAACTAATACACTTAATTTAATCTATAATTTTTGTAATATTTATCTAAACAAATTTATGTTAGGCATATTACAATGCCCAATGGATCAAGACGAGATCACTTTTTACATTGGATTGAAAATTTGTCAGATAGACAATCACCATCGTGGTTAGGATTACCAAATAATGCTGAAAAAGTACTACTCACAACTAGAGGTATGTAAAAAACTAAGAAGTAACAATTTTTGATTTATGAATGTATGATTAGTTAATTCATAATTAAATAGGTACCGATTTGGTAAGCAAATTATTGAAGATGCAACAACTTGAGGATGAAGATGAACTTGCTTATGTTACTGAACAAGCTGTTAAGGATGGAGGACCTGATTCTAGTATTGGACTTCCAACTTCTGATGGCCGTCCAGCTTGGATGAGAACATTGCATAACTCAGCAACTACTTGGCTACAACTTTTACCTCAATCACTTCAGACACTAAAACGTACTGTAGAAAACATCAAAGATCCGCTTTATCGATATTTCGAACGAGAAGTCAACTTTGGTTCAAAGTTATTACAGGAAGTTATTCATGATTTAAATGAAGTAGTAGCTATATGCCAAGTATGTTCAATGTTATACCAAATGTACATTAATATTTTTGTATTATTAATTTTTTTTTGTAATACACAGGGCGAAAAGAAACAAACCAACTATCATAGAAGCTTGTTTAGCGATTTGGTTAAAGGAAAATTGCCAGTTGGTTGGCGTCGATACACAGTGCCCAGTGGATGTACAGTAATCCAATGGGTGTCTGATTTTAGCCAACGTGTCAAGCAACTACAGCAAGTATCACAGCTTGTTTCTCAGCGAGGTGCCAATCAAATCAAAGTAAGTTATTAAAAACATTTGAATATAATTATTTTTATTAATTCTATACTTACAACTGTGTTACTTATAGTCATTCCCAGTGTGGCTTGGGGGTTTATTAAACCCAGAGGCTTATATAACAGCTACAAGACAGTGTATTGCACAGGCCAACTCTTGGTCCTTAGAAGAATTAATTCTAGATGTGACTATTACTGATGCATTGGAGTATGACTCAGTTCAACAGGATGAATGTAGCTTTGGTGTTATTGGTAAGGATTTATATAAATAAAATATGATGATATTCTATTGATACCCATTTTTTATGATCTAAGGTTTAAAACTACAGGGTGCACAATGTCGTAATAATCAGTTGTTGTTAACTTCATCCATAATGACTGATTTACCAGTGACATTGTTACGATGGACACAGTAAGTGTATAATTTTTTTTATTCAATATGTCTTGTCAAAGTTTATTTTCATAATGAAACTTATATTTTCTAGTGTATCGGCAGAAGAGCACTTAAGACCTAATAAACTGTCTCTACCGGTATATTTGAATTCTACTCGAGCAGAATTATTATTTACTGTAGAACTAGATGTAGCTCCTGGACAAGATCATCACACATTTTATGAAAGAGGTGTTGCATTATTAACATCTGCTGCTTTAAATTAGGTAAAATAATACAAACTAATAAAATGTTAATAAAAATATATTTATTTATAAATAATATGTTTAATAAAATTTAAATAATCTATTGTGGTCCAAAGCACGGTGCCATTTATTCTAATATATCCCAAAACAAATATTTAAAAAAGCTGTGAATTTATTTAATAACAACCTATTTTATTATAAATTTAATTTTATATTTTATATTAATAAATCAACTTTTATAATCAATTTAAATGATTATTTTATAAGTGCAACGAGTTTTTAAACTTCTATATAAAATATTATTTTGTATTTGTCGCTCAGTTTGTAATTGGTTATTATTCCTTTTATTATTATTATTATTATTATTATATACCGAGTAATCTCTGTTATTAGCCATAGACGTTTAATTTGAAAGCAAGTTACTTATTTTAATTTTTTTTTTATGTATTTTAATGTGCTGTAAATGTTTTATTTATTGCTATTTTTTAAATGTATATAGAAAATGTTAAGAGCTTCATATTAAAAAAAATTTACTAATTTGGTTTTGATGCGTTTTTAACAATATTTATTAGACATATATAGAAACCCAAATACAATTAGTTCCAACAGAAAGTTATTAATAAAGTTATTAAATTTACAATTTCTAATAATTAAAAAAAATAACAAAACTATATTGATTTATTTAGGAATTTTATGGGTAACAAATTAAAAATTATTTTATTTATATTTTTAAATTTTTGGCAATCTAGAATATTACTGATTATTAATTAACACCAAATATCAACATAAATTAAAAATGAATTTCCAATAGTTTATTACGATACTTATTTGTGTATATAATATTCTTATTATAGATAGTAGTTATTACAAATAAACATATAAATTAATTATTATTTGAAATATAATAATAATAATAAATAAAATATCGATTCATCTATTGAAAATGGTTAACTTTTACTTACTCATTTAAATAATAAAGTAATAAAAAATAAAGTTTTGTTTTCAACTCTGTGATAATTGATTTGTTGATTTTGATAAAGATCATATTATTAAGATTATGTTTCCTATATTATTTTTAATCTTTATTACTTGTGTTAATACTTAATATTTAAGGTTTAATATATTAAATCAATTTTTAATGTATTACTAACTATTATTCACCAGCTACACAGGCATTCGAGTAGCAGGTGATCTACTGCAGTAGAGTGATCTGTGAATTTAGGACGAGTGATCTACATACAAATTTAAAAAAAAATTGTAATAGTATAAAAACGTATTGCTTCTCATTTCATTGTACAATTTAAAATCTAGATGTCATTAAGTTTTATCACATCTATTCAATTGTCGTTATTGTCAATAAAAAGGTTGATTTTAAAGCGATAAAGAGACTATTGTAAACAGTCATACGTGTTAGATACAACAAACCACGACCATCCAATTATAATTTTTCCCTATAATTTTACGTTTATAAAAATAAAAATAATACAAAATATGCCCAATATGCTAAAAATTAATTTTCTTAAAATATGACGAAATATTATGCAAAAATATGCGAATTCAAACTTAGTATTTAATTTCGCCATTTCATAAAACAAATTTATATCTCACCTAGAATAATATAATATAATATAATAATAGCCAATAGGTAATAATATTATTAATTATATAATTGTAGATCACCAACTACACCTAGTATAATACGATAGATCACCTGATATACCTAAAACAAGGTAGTAGATCACCTGCTACACGAATGCCGCTACACACAGTATATTAAATTTTTTTATTGTTTCATTAAGTACCTATAAATAATATTTTTGAAAAATCAAATTTTGATTTTCAGTTTAAATTGATTTTTACACAGCAATTTTCAAACTTAAAAACTATCATTTTTTTGAAATTTTAGGCGTTATATTAATGCTAATACAAATTTTGTATTTTGTTATAAGTAAGTAAAACAACACTTAATATTATTTTGCTATTCTGTAACCACTGAATGATGTAACTTCTACGTTTTGTTCATGTCTAGCATTGAATTTTTTTGAATTCCCATCCAAATATACAGCTACCTGATCTCCACCTTCTACTTCCAAAAGTATTGTAGCTGATCCACCACCGGGTTTCGTTGCTATAATTGGTGTCCACTGTTTACCGTTATTTAATCTTTTCTTCAACACCATCCTATGTTATGATTTTATTAGCATGGTTGTCATAAATTCTATTCCTTTTTAACCAATGCATATTACCTTGTGTTTTCTTCAGTGGAACCAGAGAAAGAAAATTGATAGAGGCCGGAACAAGCGCAAGTATAGACACCAACCTCACGATCCCATGTAACAGCTAGGTTAACAATATTCTGTTTATACGCTACCAGACCTGTAGAATGGACTGATGTACTCCCAGTTGATGTGAACGCAATTGGTCCTGTACAGTCAACATTATTATTTTTTTCTGGTGACCGCGATGGTATAGGTGTGACTGCTAGTCCAACTGACCACAGTAAAGTACACAACCATAACACACTTGTCTTATACATACTGTTGGTTCAAACTACGAAGAATAATAATTATAATTATATTTTACTGTCTGCTGTGTTTTCAAACAAATATAAATGTTACTAAATCTATTCAAGGACGTTTAGTTTTGTTTGGGTATGGTTACTACTGAAATACTGGTATGTAAATAGTACTACATATTAGTGCCTTTACATACAACTGACTCTCATTATAATGTTAATGTAATGAAGTATGTTCATTATTTCGACCCGAGCCTATGAATGTTTAACCCATAGTGATAAAAAAAATGTATATATTTATCTAAAGCTTTTAATTAAAGATTTAGTAAGTAATTTTTAATTCTTATCAGTAATCACATACATTAAATTACCTACTCGTAGGTGTTATAAAATAAATATAAATAATGAAAATATTTATTATTTATTTTGGCCTGGTGGACTATCTTTTATTGTACTATCATTTGAAGGAAAGAATAAATTGTATGCTGATATTTGTCAGTTCATTTCAAGGGCAAATAAAAAAAATGTTTATTATGAAGTATATACGATATCATATAGTAGAGCAGTAGAAGACGCCGACGGGCTTTATTACTTTTATGCGGAATATTGCTCACTTTCATAGTGTCATGTATATCAAGTACAGTTAAAATTATAATTTTTATATTACGTACGTAAATATCTCTGCTAAATATAATTATTTCATATGACCATTATTGAAAAACCCAAACCAAATAATTTGTATAAAAAATAAAGAAATGTTTGACT
The DNA here is from genome assembly GCA_027563435.1 of Nasonovia ribisnigri. Classification (NCBI taxonomy): domain Eukaryota; kingdom Metazoa; phylum Arthropoda; class Insecta; order Hemiptera; family Aphididae; genus Nasonovia; species Nasonovia ribisnigri. The sequence continues at coordinate 25,444 of JANEHU010000878.1, read as the reverse complement.
GCGATTGGTAGGTACTATAGGTAAGAATATGGTATTGGACATTACTGTCCTTAAGAAAGTGGATTAGTTCTCTATAGTGGTCCGGTTGCCTGTTTGGATTTTGTGATGGGATGAGGTGGATTTCCAAGAAACCCTGCTTGGGCCGATTAAATATTTTAATTCAATTCGTTAGCTTATAATATAATCAAAAACTCCTTGAATAGTTTTAATAAAAAAACAGAATAGTCTTTGGTGCATTGTTAGAAGTATGTGGTTGCCCCTAGCTAGATTCTGGTGGGTTATGTCTTATGTATCAATGTTACCATGATTAATTGGTGGTTTGGTATTAAAAATAGTTTTGACTTCTTGAAAAATTTGGTATTGTACGAGAAGACGGTGGAGATTATATATTGTAGCTGAGCCTTTTGGTGACATCTATTATACTTAATGTTTTGGTTTGAATATCAAAACAAAAGAAAAATAAGGTGCACTTTAGCCTTTGCGTTATGATCACCATTCATATCATAAATATCTTTAGGTACATTTAAGTATACTATGGTAGGTACATTATATTATAACTATATTATAACATAAATATTATGCTCTGGGGATCTATTCTCATCACTCCTCTCTCCATAAAACTACGCCGATTGTTGTATATCGATGACCGAATAATATTATTTACCAAATATTTGGTTGAAATTAAAATTAAATAGGTATGTTTTGGGTGCATAATAACTATTATTGTAACATTGACATTGGCATTATACCTACGCATCACTACCCATATGTGTACATAAATACAGACAAAATAGTGTTAGTACTTAGTAGTAGAATGGTATTATTTTGCATGTGATTGTGCAGTAGGTATAGTTGTATTAAACTATAAAGTGGGTAGACCCACAACTAACAATGGGTCGTGTGAAAATTTCTAACAAAATATTTCACAACACTACGTGGTGTATATAACAACTAGTACAAGTAATAAGTATATACCTACGTGATACATCATTCGCATATTTCTGTCTCCTGTGTTTTTTTTTATACAGATATTGAGCATGTTTGGTGAATCACTCTGTATATAGGTTAGATGTGGTTTAATATCGAATACTATATACTGTACCAGTAGCGTATCTAGGATTTTTTCAAGGTGAGGGATATACAATTTTTAATAGATATCCAGTATAATACACATATCATATTAATTTTATATTGTGTACAACATTTGGTCTCGGAGTGGGGGTGTTACCCCCCACACTTATAGATACGCCACTGGTTATTACAAATAAACGTATAAATTAATTATTATTTGAAATAATAATGATAAATAAAATATCCATCTATATATTAAAAATGGTTAACTTTGATTTACTCATTTAAATATTTAAATAAAGTTTTGTTTCAACTCTGCGATTTGTTGGTTTTGATAAATATTCTATTAATAAGATTATGTTTCCTATATTATTTTTAATCTTTATTACTTGCGTTAATACTTAATATTTAAGATTTAATATAGGTATATTTAGTAACTGTACATATTTTGTAATATCTCCAAACATTTAGTAGTGGTCCTATAATGGTAGACCAAATGTCAATAAAGATAAACTTAGACGGAGAGACTTCGAGACCTTATGTGTAGATCATATTGTGATGGTATAATTATTGATAGTGCTGGTGAGGACCCCATTCAGGAATGGACCGTTAAGCTGAAAAGAAGAAGAAATTCTACATGAATGCGATACTCGCGTAGTGGTTTGTCAAAAGTATTAAATGTATGTGAAATGCACCGACCAAGTCCTAAACTCCTAACCAGTAACCATTGTCTGTCACGCGACTATAACACGCGCACATAATATACTTACGTAGGTATATAATATGTTATATAGGTAGGTAACTTATAGGTATGTATAAATATATAATATCGTATATTTGTATGTATTTAAAAAAAAAAAGTTTCAGAACAATAAAAATTGTACCTACTGCACGTCCGTCATCTCCGACCATGTGTTGACCTTCCCACAAGTCCCTATCGTCGTGTTCATGTATATTACTGCGGGTTTATATTATTTATAAAACAGCGGAGTTGCTCAACGAGGACTTCTTCTTGAAGAAAGCCACTACAGTGTAGTGACTACACTATGCGATCAGAGGTCGAACGTGACAATAACGCGAACATTGGATATAGGTCATCATCGCACCCACTCCTCTGAATCAGCCATTGGTGAAAAATGGCGGTGAGTTGATCACTAGAAAGATGATAAATCTTATAATATGGGCAATACATAAATAGGTAATATTAAAGTCTAATTATTTATCAAAATATATAGGTTAGGTTAGGTTAATATAGGTCATAATAATTTTAAACTATTAGTTTGGTTTTTAAATTATAGGTATATTAGGGAGTATATCGGGGTATATAAGGTACCACTATACCACTATACCAGTCTTGTTAAGTAAAAGTATTTAAATATACTTTTTAAGTGCCTTCCCAGATATTTTAAATATTTTTGAAAAAGGTACTAGAACAATAGGTGTCAAGGTATTTTAATTATTTTCTAATTTGCAATAAAAAAAAATAAGGGTCACTTATTGAGATAACAACTATCCTATACTCCTATCTCTCAAGTTAGAACAAGCAAAGGACAGAATGTCATTAAAATCAGTTAAATGGTTTTGGAGATTAGTGTGAACGAACCTCGTGACATGAGATTTGTATATGTAGATATAATAGCCCAATTTTTTTGGAGGGAATATAGCCCCCCTCCTACAATATTTAAAAAAAATGATATATGCTCAGTACTAAATACTGACTTTTGAATTGGAGGGACAAAATCACCCCTAGCCCCCTATTTATACATCTCCAGTGTATATAGAAAGTTGATAGATAGATAATAATATATATTTTTATACCAAAAATTAAAATATATAGACAAAGAAAACAGATGATAACAATTTATAGTTATAAGTACACCCAATTACCAATGTAAAATTCTCAGTCTTGTAAAATACTTTAAAAGACTTGTAAAAGTATTCAAATATAGATACTTATTTTGGAAAGTATTTAAATAAAAACAATTTTGTGTAAAAAACACAAATACTTAAAAAAGTATTTATAGATACTTTAAAATACTTTCAAATTTAAAAAAAAAAAAAAAAAAAAAAAAAATGTTTTTATTTTATTAATCAAGTGAACCGATTGTCAAGTTTGGGTTAATTTTATATATACCTAACATATATTTTACATCGCTTAATTTAAAATAATAGATCTGGTAGTGTACGTATGAATCAAAAGTACTGCACAATTTTTTATTTGCTACTGCACGTTTCATACTTGTTACTGCACATAGTGTATGCTACTGCGCACAATTATAGTCATTACTCGGTGAACTGCTAATTATTATTGTGCAAGTCTGTATTTATAAAAACCCTATTTGAAATAGCTAAATAATTTTATAACTGGTACGATAACTATATTCTACTTCTATCCATATAAATATATAATACGCTAAAAGCATTCGTGTTATTAAAATAATTAATTTTACATTAATATAATATACCTACTTTAAAACAGCGTTTCTCAACCAGTACGGCACGAGTACCGCAGCTATCATGACTAGTATACCTGCAGTGTAAAGGAAAGATTTAATCCTTAATTATTATAATAATAATAAAAATTATAACTGTACACACTATACACATTTAATTTTACTTTTATGCACAAAATGCTTACATTTCATAACTATTCGGTATGTAAATTCCTAACTTAAGGATCCAGACATATAAAATAACAAACGTATAAGTACATTTATTGATGCTTACATTTCATAACTATTCGGTATGTAAATTCCTAACTTAAGGATCCAGACATATAAAATAACAAACGTATAAGTACATTTATTGATAGGGGAAAAAAAAAGAAAAGTTTTTAAATCAAACTACGGTATACGTGGAAACTTTTAAAATGTTTATAGGAGGTATTAGGATAATACCTATATAAAAAGGTTGAGAACCGCTGATTTAGAAGGTTTTTATCTACTAGTTACCTACTATGTATATTAGTAAAATATGTTAAAATATACCTACCTCACGCAATATTGTGTTTCTCAATAATACATCCTTATTAATTCATACGCACATATTTTGAAGTTTGTTGTTTGGAAATAGGTAGGTACTATACTATTATATCAAATACATAATGATTTAATATACCAAATTACATCCAATATTTTACCGTGCGGGTGTTGGGATTAAAATATTACGATGTAAAATGTACATATAGGACGTATATAGGTATGGCAATAATCATGAAAATTACCGTAGTAAAAATACGTCGTCGATACAAGGTCTGCGCAGAATGCAAATAATTAATCCTTTATTATGACTTAATACTTATTATAATATATTGTATAAATCTGCTGCAATACGCAATACTGCAATATTATAATACCTATAGGTAATATATTACATTTTGAAGCTGGAACACGGTGTAATAATATATAAATATACAGAGTGTAACAGGAAGAGCTGACAAATTAAATAACTTTTGTTCTAATCAATATTTTTTTAATTTTATATCATTTACAGACTTTGCGCTACATGAATATAGTACTAATATTTTTTATTTTTTAACACTGGAAATAAAAAATTTCAAATAAAATATAAATATTTTTTGAAAATTTTAAATAACCATTTTATAAATCTGGGTTTTAGAAAACTTTTAATTGTAAAAACATTTATGTAAGACAAGTGGTTTATTTTTTATGAGTTTTGTAAATTTCTAATTTTGTTAAAGTAAGCTTCATTAATTTGAAAAATTATAACGTCTTAAAAAATATTTAGATTTTAATAAGTAGCTAGGTATCTATTTAAAAATTCTCATAAAATATTTTTAAAAAAGTTTATACTTTTGAATTAAAAATATTTTTTTATGATTAGACCAACTTTACTTAAAAAATCAAATGAGATTTCAAACAATTTCAAAAAATACTACATGACTTAAATAAATATTTTATATTTTATATTTAATTTAATAAATAAATTCGTGAATAATGATCTGTAGGATAATATCGCAGGGATAGTGATACTGTTGCACAATATTTAATATGTCTCATAGAGTTGTGTACACTCTGCGCGTTTTTATATTCATCTCTTTTATATTATTACGATTTATGAATATATGTTTTAGACATTTCGTCCGCGGAGAAGTCGGTACTGGGTTGGTAGGTATTTGGTAATCCTTTTATGGCGCACGAACCGCGCGTTGAATTACGCACCTATGACCCCCGACAGCGACCAGTGGATGTTTTATGGTTACACTTATGTACTAATGTACTATGTTATTATGTATAATTTTAATCACTAATCAGTATAGTTGTTCTGCCACAGATCGAGTGGGAGGACGGAAACACGATAAATATCCACCAGTTACGATTTACAACAACAATAATGTTCTATGCAAATATTATATTATTATCTAAAAATCACCACGATGTTCAATATACCATATTGTTTTGCACAGTTATAATTTTTCAAACATGTTAAATCAAATAATTCAATATCAATACATTATGTATTATATAATTAACTATAGTTTCCACGTTATGTAGTGCGCGTAACTGTAGTGCCCAGATTTAAATGCCTATAAAAACCACCAACAAATGCTCTAAACAGTAAAAAGAACAAAAATTGCACAAAAAACCGTGTTTTAACTCAATATTGCAACCGATAGGAAAATGGTAGTTTAACTTTTGGAATTTAAACATTTTTTTTATCTTATCTTGACTAATATTAATACAAAAACTAAATACTAAACTTAGACACACATAATAAATAAACAGTAGGTACCTATACTGGAAATAAATGCGATCGATGTGTATATCCTACGGTCAAAATTGGTAAAATTGTTTGCTATAGGTATATGTTTGAGTCCACATCATAAGACAGAAAGACACAACATCCGATAATCACCAGACATAGATAAATTACGTTATCGCTTAGAAGCTTTCATACAATATATAGAGTAATCTATTTAGTAAGTGTCCATCTCATTATTTTGAAAAGTTTTTTTTTTTTTAAACAAATCATTTATAAACAAAAATGTCCATCGTAAATCTCAAAATCTCTGTTTGAGCACCTCCAATTGTGAATCTAAACCATTCAAGGACCCACTCAAGAACACACAAAAAATGTCATCAAAATCGGTGCAACCGTTTAGGAGGAGTTTCAATAGTTACACACGGACGGAAGAAATATATAATATGTTAAGATTAAGAAAACATTTATTTATTTTACTAATTTATTGAGAAAACGTATAGAAATATAAACAATATGGTAGTAATAATAACGTATAAGTGATCCAATATAATCCAATATATCTAATGATATCAAAGTTTTATCCTAGGTTAGGTTAGGCAACTATAAACAACTTATGAAAAATCTTGTATTTAATTTTCAAGATTTCTGATCGATCTTAAAATGTTTTATCGACATTTATAGAAAAACAAATCAAAAAATATCAAATAAATCAAATGTATATCTAAATAACTCAAACAAAGCCAAAGATTGGCCAAGCTATCTCAAACTATTTTAGCATGTAAACAAAATTTTGATACAAACATTTGCTAAAACGTTTATGTAAAATTGTATTTACAGCTTTTCGTTTTCACCCTCCAAAATACCGACTATAGGTACAATTTTCTACCAGAAGGCAGAAGCCACCATACCTAATTAGAAAACCAGACGATGTTGACGCACAGAAGAAAACACACATCATTGTTAAATCAATACATTATTTGCTCAGCTCTATACCCCAAAAGTGCACAAGTATAGATTTAGTCCAACCGCAGATGTCAAGTTGATGTGGTCCACTACAATCGAAAGTGCCAAGTCCAAGCACTGCATCAGTGCAGCGTACCGCCGATAAAGCTCGTTCCAATCAAGTAGGTATTAACCGCCATTTTTGTAGGCAAACAGCGTAATATCGGTTGCCTATTTATTTTACTATTAGTACCTACTTCGATAAGTTGATTCAAATTTTGCTACAAACAATGTATTTATTAATTATATAATAGTGTATATTATTATTTATATCATTCACTATAATTGTTATTAACTATAGTCAATATACCGTATTACACTATTACAGTATAGACGGTACCTATCAATAGGTTATCGTATAAAATATTGAAAACAGCTTGAAATTAATCATAATGTTTTGAAAAATGTCATTAGGTATGTGTCTAAAATATAATCATATAGGCAGGTACGTAAAAGTTCCCTATCTCCGCGAATAATATTTTTGAATAATTCAAATTACTACACAAAATAATTAAAATATTTATTATAGGTGGGGAGGGGGGAGTGAATTAAGTTTCCTTGAAAAACATATAATAGGGAGTGTATCAAACATATAATTTCGTTCCTCTCTCTAGAAAAATGTAGATACAACTTTCTGAATAACAAAAACGAATATTTTAATTAAATTTGAATTAAAAGTAATTATTAATCTCCGTATGAATAAAATTATTTAATATTAAATTGTATGATTAATACATTTATTTAGGTAATGATTTTATAACATAACTGCAATATTTGGTTTTAAAAAGTTAAAATTAGATACATTAGAACCAAAAAATAGTTTATAATTCATTAACTTTTTCATTATCTACTTACCTATAGGTATTAGCTATTATACAACAACCATCAGCCATCGGTAATAATATATGAAGACATAATATACTAAATTTAATACTATATACGCATTATAATATATACGTACTATAATATGTGTACCCATATAGCTCTATAATAATATGTGGTTAATGGTTATATAAAAAATAAAAATAACCAACTATTATAGATTATCACGAAAATGAACAGCTATTCTGTGGTATTTAATATTTATATATATATAGGTACTCGACTTACAAAACGTTATACTTATTATAGTAATATAATAATGCAAATATATTATAATAATATATTCGTGCCTATATATAGGTACTGTATAGTTATTATAATATAATATTGTGTATTTATGTGTGTGTGTGTATTACGACTGTCTGCTTATATACATAATAATCGATCGTAAAAAAGTTGCATAAAGTCATTAAAATGACGTTATGAATAATTGAATATTCTGTATTATCGAACACGATCAGCTATAATAGTTTACTACCGGTATACAATTCGAATTTCGATCAGATGTATGTCAAACGAACAAATCAACACCGAAAATGCGTCAATTTTTGGGACATGGAAATTATACGCAAAGACATAAATTATTAGCAATTTAAATTACAAAAATGTCGACTCCAACACGTTTCTTGTATTTATGTTTCTTGATTATGAGTAAATATGAGAACAAGTATAATTGAAGAATAATATAGACGAGTGCGCGTTGGGAAAATATATAGGTACATAAATATTATTAAATCAATATATAATATAACGAATTCGATATGTCCAAGTCACAATAGTGTATGATTTCAGTCAGATTGGTTGCCATATGATATTATAATAATTATTAAAATTGCAAATATTTTCGTTTGTTGTATAAAATAGCTTATATCATGAGTCATAATTTTGTTACATATTTAAAATTTTTTTTACATATTTTGATTTTTTTTATTACTATAAAGTCCGTTCCTTAATTTATGACGTATCATATATTTTAGTCATAATTTATAATATTTTATACTATTGTTTCCTGACCAAAAACTGCGTAATATTTATGTATTTTCGTGCTGATATTGTTTTCAATTTAGATTTAGAACTGTTTAATTTAAAAAACTAATCACCGTGCACTATTATGATTGCGTTTTGTCTTAATCATTTTTAATTGTTAGATTTTGTTTTTGTGTATGATAAAATATAGAATAATCGTATGTATAGTACACCTCCAACACACCTATTATAGCACGTCACGTATTTCGCGGAAGTTTAATTCATTTCGCAATTCATACAATATACCAGCTATTATGTAGGGCCTATATATATAGGCAGTACACGTATTATAGTTAAATGTTTAACCAATTTATGTCTACAGTGCAAGCCGTATATATATATATTTTAGACGCACAGCAGAAATTTCAGAAAAAAACCACCTGTTGGGTTTTAAAATTGAAAAGACTTGAACGCGCCTCATCACTTCATCTACAATGATATATGCGAACACACGCGACGTCCGACCGTAATATATTTTTAGATCTGCTAAATAATTATAATAATAATAATAAATTGACACGTTTTATGGTTTATAAATTATATTATTTCCATCGCACATCGTTTCCAAAACTTTACCTTTACTTCGCTTACTGCTTACTTTACCTAAACTATACTTATATAGTCTATATTTTATATGCATGTATAAAAATGTATAATGTCTGAAAGTTTATCAATGTTTTGACAATTTCAATCATGATGTATGCAATATATATATTATATATTATATCTATCGTATGTGAATATGTGATCGCTGTTATAGGTATATGTGTACCTACAGAAGGTACGACGATAGCTGGAGGGCGAGTTTGATTTTTAATAACCGCTAAGTGTCTGAGTGCGACATTCGATTAATTGATTGTATTTTGTGGGGTGCGGTCGCATATGCTCATATTATATACAATAATAATGATAATATTATAAAACACATAAAGTATTCGTTTTCACTCTATATAGTAATATATTATATTAGTACATTTATCGGCAATTTATACGGCTGGGGGTGTGACTCACTGTCGGAGAAAAGTCTATAGTCGCGTTTTTATACACTCATTTTTATTTTTCCTGCCATTGTATAGGTAGATTCCGCAGTCAGCAAGTTACAGTGCAGATATGTGGTGCGTAATAGAACTCTGCAATATCGTTTGAATAAAATAATTATTTCGTGGCTTGTGCGTGTATTATGTATTTTAATATTATGCAGATGGTAATTTATCGTGTCGAAAACACCAATAAAAAAGGGGGGACCCGATCCTATTCAACCTGGTGACGTTACCATAGACAAATAGTTAATTTATGGACTGCGCGTCCCCCTTACTCAGCTACATTATATAGGTTGTCAAGAGCCAACATTGTTAGAAAGAGATAATTAATACCTGTGCATATTATGGGACCTAAAGTGTATATGCTATCTATTTGTAAAAATATTGGCCCCGGGCAATGATTTTCAAAATTTAAAAAAACTAAAAAAACAACATTTTTGAGAAACTTGTCAGCCAACCTCCTCGTGGTGTTTCTTGGGTTATGCTAATAGCTGGCTGAATATCTTACTAAATATTGAATAAAATATATAATGACCTGGGAATCAACTCATACGTACCTCTTAATAACCCGGGAATCAACTCGTACGTACCTCTTAAGGACCCGGGAATCAACTAATACATGAAAAAGGTCTCGGGAATCAACTCACCTATACCGCCGGGCACTCTCTCTCTGTTATCAGTCCATTTCGGGTCTTTATGTGACACGTGGATAATATATATGGTTCCGTATGCAAGGGGGGTGGGGGTCAGCACTTTAACAACGTAACTAAAAAAATTCAAATACCTCACCTAAGGTCTGAAATGATTGTGCTGGACAAAATAAAATTGTTTTTTATTACAAATTATTAAATAAAAAGTTTTTTTATATATATATATTCATCTGTGCATATTTTATGTTTCACATTAGTACAAAAACTAAGAATGCACCCACTTTGTTTTTCAAACCTAATGTTGTGAGTTATCAGTTATGACAACTGAGTATTTTTTGATCTACAAGAGCTCTCCCCCTGCAGGATTGAAATATTCCGCGTACGCCACTGAAATCGGACTGAATGTCTAATAAAAGACATTAGAACGATTGCAATGTAATGATTTTAACATATTATAATACCCGTAAAAAAAAAAAACGTCCAAAACTTTCACGATGGATAAATATCGCTCGCGGTGGGTGGGACAAGGACTGGCCTCGCGCAAAACCACACGGCGCGCGTGTGTCATCCTCGCCGCACGACGCACCGCGGAGTCGAGACTGCAGTCGCGTGCCATATTATATCCATCGTGTACGCCCGACGGATCTACGCCGCTTGTCATATCACATATTGTTGTATTGCGATCGATATTGTATTTTTTTATAATATTTTATAATAGTTATACGTGATCATATCATAATAATATAGTGCGACCGTCACCTGGTCAACACACACGCCACTATCACCCTCTGTGCGCGGAAGAAACATCCGCATAGCACAATAATATTTTAATCAGCACTTCGGCAGGTACGACCCAGGATAATTGAACGCGATCGCTGTCTGCAGTTATTATCGTGCACCTGCAATTAGTATCGATCGTCCGGTCAGTGCATTAATATAATATTATTATATAGAGTGAAGACCCTATACGCCTATATACTATATTGTGTCCACCTGCGACTCCAGAGTTCTTCACAGCGTGAGTACCCATATGTTCAAAATATACCTACTTATTGATATACATATAATATAATGTAATATATTATATATTATATTATCGCACCTCCGTATAATCTACTATGAGAAATATTATAATATTACTGTAGAGCTATATACTATATTGTGTCCACCTGCGACTCCAGAGTTCTTCACAGCGTGAGTACCCATATGTTCAAAATATACCTACTTATTGATATACATATAATATAATGTAACATATTATATATTATATTATCGCACCTCCGTATAATCTATACTGTGAGAAATATTATAATATTACTGTAGAGCTGGGATTCGACGGGACTTTGCGTTATTGTTTTCCAAAGCTAGCCACGCAATGCTCGTTTTAACGCATAACGTTTAATGTATTTTAGTATTTTTAAATCGGAATATTATTCATATTAAAACATCAATTTTTAATTTTTTGAATATTTTCAATTTTAAGGTCATTATTTTCATTTTCTAGGGAACGTACACTGAGAACAGGGTTTTTTTTTTACTTTAAGAAGTAACTTTGTAACGTGTTAACAATTATAGAATAATTAATTATTTTTTTTAGAAGACTTAAAATTGTGCAATCCTGCAAAACTTTTAAAATTTAATTATATAAACAATTTTTTAATTCAACCCTTCGTAAAAATAAAAAAATAAAAATGCATTTTATAGATGTATTCGTGTATTATTTTAAAATTTTAGGGTATAAAAGGATTTTTATGTTTTTTTATGGTGTTACATTCCCAACCCTAATCACAACCCTCTATATTTGTCGACCAATATATTATTTAATATTGTACAGGCGTTCAATTTTAATAGATGCGGAGTGTCCGATTTAAATGTTTTTATTTTGTCACTATAGGTATCATGAGAACCATACGTATTCTGTTTTAGGTGAGATTAGGCGAAGCTGCATATAGGTTCTATATTGTGTGCTTCACTATAATATAAACGATGAACCTAATAGTTGTACCTGTATATAATATGATATGATATGATCTGCCCGAATACACGTATAATGTACAAATATTGTTGGTAGGTACCTACCTAACATTGTATAATATCACAGATTCAATTTTCTCAGATAGAGCTATAGAGGTAGGTATATTTATTTTATTATATCGAGTCTTCTAAATCTCTTAATTATTATATGAATCTACATTACTGCTACGAATGTAAGCATATAATATTAGGTGCTTTACTAAATACAGTAACATTTCATTGAAAATAAGAGTACTATCTAATTAATTTAAGCACCTATACTTATGTGTTACAAGGTCATTATTTTTATCATTTGGGCATTTTTTATATCCTTATCAGCTAATTTTCATAAAGAAACAATACAAAATAGACTTCAGGAATAATTATGTAGGTAGGCCTATGCCCTATACATAATACCATGAAAACATCAAACGGCAAATGCATACAGCGTTTATTTAATTGTGTATATCGGGGAATATCTTGGGATATATGACATTTTAAATTATTTTAAGACAAAATACTAATTGGTCATTGAAAAATGTGAAATATAATATTTTTAAACACTTAAAATGTAGGTACCAACTAGGTAAATAATTTAACAACGTATGACAACGTTCTAACTTTTGTATTAAAACTATAATAATTTTATATTATCAAATTATTATTATTCGTGTTGGTAATTTTTAATTGGGGTGTATAATTTAATGAGTATCATAAACGCACGATAGGTACCGCATCTAGATTTAGAAGTGACGTATTTAGAATAATCGAATGTAGGGTAGCTGGAAGTCCGCAAAAAATGTAAGCCACTAATAAATATCCCATAACAATATAATGTATTAATGTAGGTTATAATATAAGTTTCATGCATTATTTAAGTACAATTTGGTCAATTTGTTCACAACATAATTAAATACAAAGTACTATATGCTATTTAGTATTTACCAATATCCACAAATAGTCTAAATATTATATGTTTTATATTGATAGATAATATGATATCAATAATTGTTAGAATTTTATTAATGTAATACGCATCGACACGACGAGTGGGGAGGGGTCTGTGTTTATCAATACGCCTTTAGGTATTTTTCACAATAATATAATATGTTATACTATATTACTATTTTATATTTTATCTATTAAAGAATAAAAAGTAAAAAATATTTTTTTCTCTTTTGTACCTAATAATACATACGTTTCGTTAATTGTTAACAGTAACAATAATCGGTACCTACTTCAGTGTCAGTACTTGTGCATAATTTTATCATCTATTCCAGTTTAATGAGCAGGATAAAATGTATATTAAATTATGTTATACACACAAGTAAACGATAGGTATCTACTTAAATTTTATTACCACACGGAGTATATAACTTTCGCTTACTAAGTTACGCATTCGAAAATACGTCTAAACATTTGCTCCGCTTAAATGGTTTAAACAACTCCAGTACTACAATATAACTAAACCCATATATTACCATCTATAATATAACGTCTAGTCTTCCGAAATATAAACCGAGAACAAAATGTAATCATTCTACATGAACGCAGAATTTATTGAATCACGAACAACCATAGACAAATAGCACAATTTTATAATAGACGGAGATTTCATTGACGTAAACTCGACAGTACTTTTATAAAACAATGTTTATGTTTATAGTATGTTTTGTGTTTAAAACATAATTTATTAAGATTGATAATATTAAGTTGAGTGCCATCACACGAATACCACAGATATTTCCATATAGTCGCTATGCTAATACTTTCCAAAGATGTAGCTAATAATATATAGGTATATAGGGTATATATGGTATTTATATGTGACATTTTAGATATAATATTGATTAAAGGTATGCATAATATGTAAATTAGGTATTTATGTCAAGAAATTATTTACAAATAAATGTATAAGAACTATTATTATATACCTAGACTGATAGTCACAACGCATAGTGTTTTAATTGACTTGCAGTCATTTGCAGACAATTATGAATTGTGGTCAATAAATCACAATTATATAAGTAGGTAGATCGACTATGATTAATGTTACATAATTATTATATACTTTATGAATTGAGTGAATTTAATATAATATATATAAAATGTGTCACATTATATAATATATATATTATATTATATATATATATATATGGCGTACATCTATAAATTTGTATCTATAAATATATATTTTATATTTGTATGTATACTGTTGATGATATTTTTGAAATTAATATTTTTTTTTTGAGGATTGATAATATTTTTAAGTCAAATTGCTACTTGCACTTTTTTCATTTTAATCAATCTTGTGCAGACAAAGCTATACCTTAAATATATACCAACGACAATTTGATATAATAAAACTATTGTGTGCACAATTTCGTACGTATTCTCTAAACATAAAATTCTAAATAATTTACAGTTAAAAGTTTTCCTAGATTTCATCAAAACTAAATAATTTGAAATAACAGTATTAGATAGAAAATTAGAAACAATAACTAAGGTTTATAGGAAGTTAAATTTGTTTTAGTTGAACAATATCATATAATGGAGTTAGGTGTACCTACGTGTATGCACTATGCAGCTTATGTTATGTAGGTAGATGTACTATAATGTAAAAGTATAAACCATAGTAGGTACCACCTAATTGAGCCACATTATAATTTATTTTGAATAGTTTCGTTACAGTACATTTTAAACGTACATAATAGCCGACGACTAAATAGATTTTATTTTACAATATCTACTGTGAGTATGTTTACTAACAAAATAGAATCAATTGTATTACTTTTTTTCTCTATTTATGTTGCATTTATAAAATTACAGGTTGTTATGAAATGAGTTTGGTGGTATATTCAAGGTCAGAACATGTCCGCTTGCGATTGCTGGGCCAGTTTCAAGTTTTCTCAAATTGTAAGTAAAACGAACAATAAAAGTATAAAATTAAAAACAATATATTATAATAGTGACAAAGTCCTTATAATATAGGTATTATACGTACGTACATATGTAACATGTGAAATAATTATTTAATTATACAATATATTGGCGAACAACCTTCATGAAAATACGGGCTGTGGGAAAATGTCCAAGGTTATAATTTTTTCTTCGTATTGCGTACGAAAAGTTTCTTAAAGATATATATTTGACAAAACGTGTAAATTGCCAAGGAGGATATTTTTTTATATGTGACGCATTAAGCTAAGGCTAACTTATTATAATCGTTGTTCATTTTTTATTTATTTATTGCGACTTGCAGCGAATTACAAATTTTATTATTAATATTCCAATTTTCTTATCTTTATTTACCATCAAATTGGCTGTAATTTTTTTTTTTTATCAAATTTGAATAATTTATAAGCGGTGCATGAGAAAATAATATGATACAGATATTAACAAGGTATTAATGAATTTCAACTAAATAATTAATTAAATCATGTATGCCGTATGGATATTAGTAAATTATTCTTGAAAGTATTTTCTATTTAGTACTTATACTATGGTAAAAACGTCTACCATAAAGAAGTTACAAACTCATTGATACTCATTGGTTTATAATAATATAATGTATTGACATTGGATAAATGGTATACTTACTATTGTATCAAATATTTTTAGTTGGCTAATTATTTTTATTTAATTTAACCGCATTTTAACCCATCCGTTGGCATTTATATTTTTTAACCTGCAGTTGATTTTTTCTCTAAATTTGGAATATGAATGAAGTATAGCCGTATAGGTACCTATCAGTGGCGTAACTTACTGGGTAAAAACTAAGGGAGGAAAAATAATTTTTAGACCAAAATCGAAACCCTCAGCCTTCACCCCCCAGTTAAAATATATTTGTATTCTATATTTATCTAATTGTTTGTTTTTACGAAAGTCTATTAAGACTCGTTTAATTGATAAGAAAAAAATCGTAGCAGGTTGTAGGTATAGTGTATACCCATTATATTGGTAAATAATATTAAATAGGTACATACGAATTTATTAATAAAAATGTTAGCATATCTGGTTTTGGTGTGGGGGTGGGGGAGGGGTGATACTTTTGCACCGCTCAAAAATGTTAGGTAGAACAGTGCCCTCCCTCCCAGAAATATTACGTCACTGGTTCTTATATTAAATAAAAAAAACCGCAAATATTTAAATTAAATTGTCGGTTGTAAGAAATGGAATACATTGGTTGTTGTCAACTATAGGTACTTTTAATTGATAAATAACAGAAATATACGTAGGAGCCTTTATATAAATCGTTCATCTATTGATTTGTTTTTGATGTATAAATTATTATTGGTTGAGATGTCATACGTCATACATTATAAATTATAATACAAGTACATCATACATGTATACTACGCCATACATAATATAATATAAGCGCCACAAATTGCGTAAAGCGTAAACTGATACCTACCTATATAATAATATTATAATGTAAATTTTTTACGTTTCAAGTTACTTATTTATACTGAGCACGATGTAATAAACATATATGTATCAAATTTCTTGTTGTTTATGGTAAAAAAAATATGTTTTTTAATACTCCGCAGATACTTGCAGGTATATAAGTATTCGCTCGATATACAAAACATCATAATATAGGTACCTACTTTTTCCGAAAGCGTAGATACCTAACTATGTTGCTACATCAGCGAATGGTTTCAAATACAAAATTATTATTATTATTATATAGGGATTACGGAATTTCAAATATTTGCTATTCTGGTTTTCTACATAATATAGCTCGACGGCAGACGTATACATATATACACACCGTTTACGAATCGCATATTAAAGTTTAAAGAGCTCGGCACACATATTACGAGTGCATGACCGGTATATTATGTCTGCGATAAGCCATTCTTTACCGTACTATACTATATAGAGACCATTATTGTTTATGCAATTGTGCCTTGCGGTCGTCAAATGAAACGGAAAACCAGTTGAAAATTTAATTAAAAATTCAATGGAAAATATTGAAGTGGGTATATAATATTATACATGTATTATATTATATGGCGTATCACTGCTCATACACATCGTAATCACTTTTTTAACTGTATATAATATGATATATGTCATTAACATATAATACAGCAGAAATGTACTTTTATTGACGAACGATTGTTTTTTTTTTTTTGGATATACGGGGGGTTTAATCGACAGACTATTCTATATTTTTGCGGAATCAAAATAAAATTATATATAGGTAGGTATCTATAACTTTTATATCGTTAAATTATATATTCATTATATCTACCTATATAGTAAAACTAAAACGTAGGTCTATTTTAATATTTAGGAAAAATGTCACTGATAGGTAATAATGGATTGCTGGAAATTACGAGAAATTGTTTATGCACATACGCATAAACTACCTAGTACCAAATTAATTAAATTAGGTTCTTTGAAACAATACGACGTGTACTTACCACCTATATATTATGACTGTAGTAGTGTAGTATATGTACCGGCAACCTTATACCGGTATGCATTTATGTATGATACACCATACACGTATATATACTCGGCAGGTATAGGTTACTACAAATGGTACCATTAAGCGATTATAATATTATGTTGGTTATTCACTGTTGTTAGTAATTATTGAAAAAAAACCATAATTCGTGTTTCGTTGGGTCATCAGAGTACTAATTATTTTGTACAGTATAGTATAGGTAGGTACCCCGCACCTATATGTAGAAGTAATTTTGTTTTATTTCAGTAAAAGAAGATCTCTTCATACTCAAGGTCTTGGCCCCTGGGAAATAACGTAAAAGTTATAGACCGTGTATGTTTTCAATATTGTACTTAAATGTGCTTTACTCAATGTCGTCTACGGTATAAAAAGTATAATGTTATTGCGGTACTCTCACGTGTGAATAAAGAGATCTATGTATAGATTATATAGGTACCTAAGTAAAATACGTAAATACTTATTATGTTCTTTTGTATACCATAATATAATATTTAACCTAGTGCGTATGTATAAATAAAAAATGATAATTGAACTCGGTAACAATTAAAACTGAAGGATAAAATAAACCTGACTACACCACGACTTCTCCGTGTAATGTGTATTATACTGGCCTACATAATATAAGAATTAACGACGCGTGTTTTGGGTAGGTACTCATCTATCAATAGATTTACTAACGACTTGAAAACGAATCTTGAGCGCTTAACGATCGTGTGCGTGCGTATACCCGCAGGCCGAAGGTATATAATATTATATATTTTATTACATAATAGTTGTAGGTAGGTACCTAAAGTTACTTAGCAGTTGAGTTGAGTTGAATGATAAAAAATGCTCACAATCAACAGATGGCTATTTATTTTTTTTCAGAATAAATCGCTTACACTCCACCACTCCGGGAAAATTTAGAAAAGTCATTGTTGAGGTATTGAAAATATTAGATTATTTGGTCGAAATCGTTGCTTTGTTCTTGTTGGAGGGAGATATATAATAAATAATTATACTTAAATTCTATTATTTAATTACTTTTTTTTCATTATGCATTGACTTAAGAGTTAAATCATTCATATTATTAAATAATAAATTGTTAGGGGTATAATGGTAAGGATATCGAAGTTTCAGGCAGCGTAAATCATTTTTATTCATGGGGCAGAAAAATTGTTCAACCAACCAACCTGAAAATCTAAAATATTGATACTGGAATGTATTTAATACACCCGAAAGTCATTCGGTGACAACTTAAACTGCCCATTACAGTACCCAGTAAATTACCTGATTTTTATAATAAACTTACAAAATAAACATTTATTAATAAATTCAAGTTGATGTACCTATATAATAAAATATATGTATTTGTCATTATTTTCTGTAATTGTTTGAACACAACTGTGGATAAGTAATTTATTATTTGCATTTATAAATGCCTATAGGTAAGGCACTAAGGCAGGTACGTTTAAGAGATCTTTATATTATTATATCTACTGCGAAGAATGAATTTTTCACAGTCGTATGTCTCCACCACGATAACGATTACCTATTAAAACAAATTAGTTAACGAGACCTCACCTTTTAAAAAGGTGTTCCGTACCTATTTTGTGTGTATAATAACTAATAAGCAATTTCATTATTGTGAGCAAGGCGATGTCTATTAAATCAAAACATGTTTATTCGTAATAAAAACATTAAAATAGAAAGAAATAATGCGCAGTTGGGAATAAGTATCTTTAATAGCCAATGTATATAAATGTATAATACATTAATATGACTAACTGAGAATTTTTTGGCTCATGCCAAATATTTACTGACCATTTTGTAGTTTATGTGTTAATATTTTCTAGTGGCGTGTACAGCTTTACACTGTACGCATATACCTATAGACAACATACCTATACTATATTATGTAGTTTTCGGCGTATCTATTGTACGCCTATGCGCATATTATACTTTATATATAGTGACTATATACATTAGTACAATAGTAAATTATACGACTTATTAGCTATCATTATACCAGCCACCGGGTCATTCATGATACATCTATAGTTATAACATGACTACCTACAAAGTTCATGACTCATGAGACAACTGACAAGTCGGACTATTAAGGTACTCTAACTTAGAGCAACCAAAAATATTATTTTAACACCTATACAGATTGTGTTTAACGAGTGAAACATGCACAGTATAATATAATGTGTATAAATAAAATAGAGCATTAAGAGAAATAAAACTCAATTTAACCGATTATCCGTGATTAGGTACACCTGTATGGCTGTATAGTTTTTCGACATGAAGAGTTTTGCATTTATTTTTCTGTCATAAATTAATATTAGGTTTATTTTTTTTGTACATTGATCACATCATGATAATTTTGTTGTTGCAGATTTTGTGTTTGAGCTGTCTACTCTATAAGAGATGGTCGGACGTAGAAGCCACCAGGCTGTTTTATTTCTTCGAGAAGTCGTCCAGGGAGTGGCCGTTGCTGAACAACATCACCAGGAATGGGGCCGGATCTCTGTTCGCGGATGTGACTTTCGGGGGTTACATAATAATATGCGTGGCGCTGTACATAGCGTACTTGATGGGCGAGCTGAAGAACAGCAAGAAAACTGTAAGTCCACCACCAGAAAGTAGCCATCACGATGTCTATGTTTATATATGTGTAATAAGTGGTGAATTTAATCCAGTAAAAACTTTGAAAATGCATTTAAAATCTCAAAAACTGCGCTAGAATCTTAAAAACTGCAGTATAGAATGCACTATATTTAACCACCCTGCACTCATCCTGACGATCATAGTTTAACATTAATACAACAAAAATTATAACTTATGTATTATGACTACAGAATAGATTAAATTCAAAATTCATAAATTAAAATAAATCATATTTATTTCGTGGTTAAGTGCATCTACATGTGCAACTCGTCAGTTAAAAAAATGTCTACTACCTGACGCTTTACCCCCCCCCCCCCCCCCCAATCATCAACCCACCCAACGAATAAACAACAATTTCCACCGCAATATTGTAAAAAAAAAATAATAATCTAATGATATTCTGCAGGAATCGTTTTTGCTGGTCATCGGCGCTGCGCTGTTCATCGCCGTCGGCTGTCTGGTGTTGACAGCCGTGGACAGCGTGCCCGGGAACCTGGTTGTCAACGCGCTGGTGCTGGGCACCCTGTCCATAGTGACAGGCATGGTGTTCGTGTTGGACACGTGTCTGTCGAACAGGCGAAACGATAAGGAGTCGCACCTGTTGCCGAAAAACACTCGGTATGGCGACATTGCGCGCACTAGGGCCGCCGTCGACGGTGCGGTGCATGCCAACGGGACAAACGGCGTGCACGTAAACGGGACGAACGGCGTGCACGTAAACGGGACGAACGGCGTGCACTTAAACGGGACGAACGGCGTGCACGTAAACGGGACGAATGGCGTGCACACAAACGGGACGAACGGCGTGCAGAAGCGGGAGACGGCGGTAGAGAACAAGCAGAAAAACGGCTTGCTGCGGACGGCCACCAACGGTCGGGTGGCGGAGACCAAGAACGAGGGCGTTCAGACGAGCAGGGACCGCGAACGACCGGATGAAGATGGCGACGACGTCGACGGGACGGCCACACATCAGTACGGTCGTAGGTACATGGACGACCGTGGGTTCGACGTGGGTCACAGACATAGACACACCGAGTGGTACGACACGGACATGGACCTGCCAAAAATGAAGAAACTCGAAATCAACGTGCCGGCCGAGGAGTCTCCGGATTACCGTCGCAGGTATAAATATTGAATGATGCGTAATTGCTTATTCGGGCTGAAGTAAACTTGATAATGAAATTGAGATTTTTTTTTTTTTATTAGAAAATTTACAATCTGTATTACATGACACAATAAGTAAAATAGATAACTGATATAACACTATATACATAATAAATACACATGAGGCACATGATGAGGGAAATCAAAATGAGATTAAAAATTGGCACCTGTTGTTTACAGCGTCCTGTTATTATAAATTAAAGTATTATTATCAAGGTGCGCGAGTCAAACCGTACCGTTAGAAATTCAAGTCAATATTATAATCTCGATGATGATTTCTGTACTCCAGAAAGACGTAAGAACCGCAATACTTTTTTTAGGTGTTTTAAATAGGCAATTTTAGGACATTTTAATAAATAAATAATAATAATTTAACAGTCTTACAAGCTGAAGTCCTCCATGCAGTTATAAATAAAAAATGACTAAAATTTTGGTCAGATACTTAGATTTATACAACTAAATCTCTGATTAAAGAATCACTTTTTTTTTGTTACTGATGAATTAACTTCAATTTGATACTTACTCCAAATAATCAAACAAAATATTAAAAACTAACAAGTTTCATTTTATACTAATTTTTATCATATTTTATTCATACTAAATTTTTATTTAAAATAAGTAATTTTTGGTTTCAGATTCGTAAACGTTAAGAGCGGTGTTAAACTACAATCACCCAGTATTACGAGCACTGTGCACAATCAACAGGAAAGTCCAAAGGAGGAAAATGAGCATGAAGTGAAAAATGCGAGAGTACCGTATGTTTTTTCAGAAAAAAAGAGACCGACTAGACCTACTGATCTACCCTTGAAATCACCCGTGGAGAGAGTGAATGATTCGTTACAAAAATCGGTTAAAAGTCGATTTTACTTTGGAGCAAACATGGAAGAACCTAAATCGCCAAATGATCCTGGTTACGTCCTGCACACTGCGTCGAGGTGGGAAGAACAACCTGCACCAGCCGTGCCACAAAATGGATACAAAAACTTTAAAAGAAGTCAAGTATAGGTAATCTACGTAAATAAACTTTATTAATTTTTATACAAATTTCAATAATTTTGTAGACTAGACTAGTATGCAATAAAAATTATAATTTTAAAAATTTTCTTTCAGGATCTTTTGGTGAATTTTCTTCTTCAAGTACGTGTTGAGCTGGATCAAATGATTCCTTATCATATTCTTTACTACCCAAAATATTTGTACCTTTAATTCTGATAATAGTGGCCTTTTCAACTCCTAGCATCCTAGCATATTGAAAAGCTGAAAAAAAATATTTTTATTGTAACTTGGATAATGATAGTGATAAAATTAAAATACCAGGTGAGAGTTTTGCTTCATCATCTGGAATTAATCCTTCGGATTCCACCCAATCAAGGCGACCTTGCTTCACTTGGTATAGAACAGAACCAAATGTCATCAAACTTATAAAGAAGTATGCCTTTGAGAGTAAAGCTTTTTTAGCCTCAGCTTCTTCAACAGTCATTGGCTTCATGAATCTTCTGAAAAATCTGCGCACAAAATGGAATTTATCTGTAAAAATTAAACATAACATTTTGACAGATACTTAAACAATATTATTTTAATATTTTAAAATAACTTTCAAAGGTCCATTAAATAAAATTAAAATTAAACTCCATACATTATATAAATGAAAGGCAAAATTTATAATGGGTCAACAAAACAATGAATATTATACAAAAAACTTAAATAATATTTATTAGTTTATTACTTATATTTAATGAAAATGCACAAGTAACTTAATAAAACAATTTCTTAAATCTAAATTTTTCTTTCTAAAATGTATACCTAATTAAAATATAATTTTTTCAATAAGAATAATATTAATACGAAAACTAGTCTGTAGGTAACTCAGTATTATTTGAGTAGTTTTTTAATATTTATGACATGTTCACTGTAACTTTACATTAAGTAGTTGAAATCAAACTATAATAATTTATTTTATAATTCTTAGTTCTTAGTATACTTTCTATTCAATTATTTGATAAATATCTATTCAAAATTATCATTTCAAAAAAATATTGTAATCTATGATAAGTATTAATTATTTGTGAATATAATTATACATATTTAAGTATGATTTATTTTTAATCTATTATGTTTTTATAAATTTATTATTAAATTACAAGCTGTATTCGACCATGAAAATATATAAAAATATTTCTAATTTTCATGGACAAAAATTATTATGTATACACATTCATGTGTGATAATATTGTAATATTGTAATATTATAATATTATATTGTTACAAAATAAATTATTTAGAGAATACATTTGTCAAATTTTCAATAATGTTATTTAATTATTTATTATTGTTAAAAATAATTTGCTTTCATCAATATGAGAATTTTAGTAGCAATCTTTGGTAGAAGGACAAGTGACAACTAATAAATTAAGTATTGTTAAGAAAAATGTTTAACCAAATACCTAAGAAAAGTAGGTACTTAAATGAAATTTGATGTACACAATATTAGATGTATCGGTACTTGGTACTTTATAGCCCCTATAGATACTATCGCTTTGTGAATATAGTTTTCATTTTTTTTTATCAGCACCTATGAATATAAAAGGAAACTCAACAATAAGTAATACAAATACATAAGTACCAACTACAGTATACTAAATGAGTTAATCTTAAATAATCAAGACTTCTTTATTTAACATAGGTACAGACAGTCAATTCTCAAATGACAATTTACTATAAAAAACAATTGGTTCCTATTTAACATTGTATACTATACGTAAACCTATTTATAAATTGATAAATAGAGTTCAGAACTTATAAAACTAACATGTTTGAAGTATGCAATTAAAATTACAGAAAAACATTCCAAGTTATGTAGATGAAATGTTTTTTTGCTTATAATTGTTAACAAAAATGTATGATTAAATACAATTGAAATATTATTAATTATTGATAGGGCATGTAAGTACCCTAAAATATATACTAAATATTTTTTTTCTTAACACCTCAATTAAAGAATATTAGCCTACAGCCACTGAGACAGTGCATAGTGGCTTTCAAATGACCAAATGATATGACCGGTTGTTGTTTTGATAATCATATTTTAAAAGGAAATTTTCAAAAAAAAGAAAAAATACCTAAATATACAATATAAAATTACCAATTAAATTTGGCTTTGTCGCAATATGAAACAAATTTGTTTCTTGTTGATCTTTTGGATAAATATGTTAATGCTAGTGTGCTAGTCTTTTTCCCAAGTTTTTAATTATTAAAGCCAGGACTATTGCACAAAATGGTCAAATTTGGGAAAATCAGTATGTGTATAGAGTATACATTAGGTACCTAATATAATATCAATATTTTATGAGAATGCTTCAATTTGTCAAAGTGCCTTTTTGTAAGATTTAAGAAAATATGCAGTAAACTTTGTATTTGATTTCACCATTTCAAAATCAAACAGACCCTAGGATATTCTATCAAATATTTAATCTATTCTATAATATTACAACTAGCACAAAAAAAACATGGAAAATGGAAATACAACTAGTCCAAATTGGCAAACTACAGTTAAAAATAAGTTAATTATTTATGATAAAGTTAGATAATATATATCATTATTTTAAATACATTTACTCTCTAATTTGTAGTTATAAATTAAATATTTGACATTTTCTATGGGCATAATATTATAATCAATATTTTATTTTTCAGATTTTTTGAAATACATTTTTGCTCTTTGGAACTTTGTTGCTCTTGAC
>JANEHU010000877.1:0-226899 GCA_027563435.1 Nasonovia ribisnigri | reverse complement strand
CTTTTCATGATTGGTAGTAAATAGTAGTTATGGTCAAAAAAAGGTTTAAAATTCGATAACGCAATGCTGCATTACATACTACAGTAGTTGTACCGTGGTAGTATTATATAGTTATAAGTATGTACTTATATTTGAACAAAATATGAATTTAACGTATATTCACGTGGTTTCAAACAATATAATATATGAAGCATGGTGTGTTACACTGACTTTGAAAAATTATAACCGTCAACCGAATTCCTCGAGATATACGAGTGAAATCGACAAACTATATCAGAATAGATCTGATACTTGACACTGCATCAGGAACACAAAATCGAGCACCAAAAATAATAGACTTATAAAAAAAACAAACTTGTACAACTTAATATAAAATCCACGTACGTAACCCATTCCATTCACGACTCACACGTTTGTTTAGCTGTTTATAGTGTTTTACAATAATTCGCAGTTTTTCTTTCTTACTATGTGTAGCTGAAAACTTATAAAATGTGTCAAATTCAATATCCACAATACGAACTACTAAACCACTAAATACCAGTGAAAACAATCTCTATAAAATCCATATCATATTATTAAGGATTAATAGTAAATATTCCTAGAAATTATTTTAGCACGTATCATAGGTTGTCAAAATATCATCAACACCAATAAATAAAACGACAACAATATACAATATAGACAATATTTCTTACTGGCCTCATGAAATAAATTAGCGAAAACAAGACGAATTTGTAGAACACAGACTCTAAATTGAATACCCAAACACATACACACATTACTATTATATTTAAATGAGACATGACGAAATTACATCTTTATGACTTGACTTCTTTGCCGATTTGTTTTTAGAAAATATATATTGTACTATTTGTGTTTTTTAACCTTCATTTAATTTTTGACGTTTCATGTCTTCGGGTGTTTTAACACCAGAATAAAATATTCAAACCAACGTTTGGGTGTAAACAACAGTTAATAATAGTAATAACTGTTATTATTTGGGTTAATATTGGTTAATACGAGTGTTTAATAGTTCAGAAAAAACATATGTGGTTGGTGTGCGTATTGGTGGGTTAGGGTGACGTACTAAAAAAGATACTGATGGCAAACTGTCCACCAGCCGACGATGTATTTTAAACTATATATTTTATAATAACATAAGTAATTTATTTTAAGTTAATTTCCTACTATAGTATGTTGTTTTAAACGTTTTCCAAAAAAATATTTAATTTATTATTTTGTAAATATTTTATTATCACTTTATTGCTTATTAACTTTTGAGTCAATACCATCACACCGAATAGGTTCACGGTCTAAGTAGACAAAAGCTTTAGACTGATCTGAATATTTAAAAAAATCGTCATGTATAACAAACACAGTAATATAGGTAATTTCAAATTTCAAATTCATACGAACAATATTTTTGAATTTTAAATTCTATGTCATAAAAATGTAATATTTGATAAAATTTGAATTACAATATAATTTTGTTCACGCATGAAATTTAACAGTACAAAAAAATAATTTACCCACCAATAACGACTCAAACATGTTTTAAGCTGCATACATTTAAAACAGATGTCTAAACGTTGTTATACGTGGCCTATGAAAGTAGGTGGACATAATTTCTGCTAAAAAAGTTGCATTTGAAAATGTTATTGTGAATATAAAATATAATAATATACCTACTCAAAACGTTTCAAGTATAATATTATTGAATTACAACCAATTAACTAAAATTGATATTCTTCGTTTGAATAACAAATATTCATGAACATTTTAATGCTTGTATAACATACCATAGCACGTTACTCGATACATTTCCAGTACAAGGAAAACCTATGAATAATGAATATGTTTTTGATAATAAGTAATCATATGAGAACGAAAACCTCTCGATAAATTGGTCAGAAACAAAAAATACAGTATCCAGCCCGAAAATATAATTTTATTCTGTTAAAATCGAGCTTGAATATCGTTTTGAATTTTTGCTACTATTGTAACAACCTATGAGGAACCTTGTATGCCACTTTGAAGTTTTTTAAAACAACAAAAAAAAGGTATAGGAAAATTTTTTAGTAAAATTTTAAGTTGAACATTTTTATAATTAGCTCAAAACGAAACTGTCCATACAATGTGTATTTGGTACAAATCTCAATTATCTATAAATTTCGGCTTTTTTAATCATTACAACAAATAAGTTTTTAAATTTATTGTTATATACAATTTTTTTTTTTTAAATAATTTTTAAAGGCGTCAACTACAAGGTTATTAGCCTACTTCAGTGCCGCAACGGTTACTGGTATTTTTCCCGAATCGAAATTCCCAAATTAACTTTTTCCCGAATGGTATTTTTTCCTAAAGTCCATAAACCCGAAACCTTTTTTACCGAACACCTTCTACCCGAATTGATATTAAAATCGATAAATTATAATGCATTTGAAAAATTAATAATGACATAATAAATGCTGTAGTGTTATAATTAAATATTTAAAAATCGATAAATTATAATACATAAAAACGTCCAATTACCTATGTTGTCGAAGATTACTTCGACTACTTATTATTTATAATAATAATAATAAAAAGGGGGTCAAGTGGATGTCGCTCTGCTGTACAGTAGTTTACAAGTAGATCACTGTATAATGGATGGTATTAAATTTGAATTCAATGATATATCATTGTACACGAAAAACGATTCTGAGCGGAGACGGTATGTCAGTCTAGGATATTTTAAACTATATTGATATTGTTATTTTACGTTAGCTGCTAAGTTGAATTAATATTATTCATAGGTATTATTTAATTATTAACCTAAAATTATTAGTGATGCTAGAAAAATATTAAAATGTATACTTTTACTCGTTAATACCTATTAATTTTAATATGTAATTTCGTCCAAGTTTGAACTTAAAATGTCTGTAAAAAATAACTGTGTTTATATATTTTTTAGATTTTTTGTTTGCAGTATGTACTATTTATTAGAATCTTTATTTTCAATTTTCAATCCTTAATTATAAAAACTGATCATTTTATAATTGTTTAATTACAATGATTGATAATTTTCGAGATTTTGATGAATTTTGTCAAGATTCGTACTTAAAATGCTTATAAAAAAAATTTGTGCCTATGTATTTTTAATATTTTTCACTTCTTATTGTAAAAATATATCAGGAGCCTTGTATTAAATTTTCATTATTTTTGGCCCAACAAATAAAATTTTATTGGTATTTATATAAAAAAAACTAAAAAAATTTAAAATTTAAATGGTCTATAAAAAGCTCAAAAACAGTCAAAATATATTCAAAATTAGATGGTGTATATAAAATTCTAATATACTGCACTTTCAGTGAAATTTTCATGAATCTACAGTTATTCGTTTTTGAATTGCAACAAAATAAAAAAATCGCTACATGAGAAATCGAGTTAATATCTAATCTTGTAAAAATTTTAACTTAGAATGCTCATAAAAATTTATTTTGACTTGCTTATAAACATTTTTTTATTGATAAAATTAGGCAAACTAATGAGGAATCTTGTATTACATTTTCAAACCTTAGATATAAAAAGAAACATTTTTATGAATTTCTAACTCAAAATAAATTGCACATTTTCGTCATTTTTACGTATTTTGTCAATATTTGAACTTTAAATGCTTATAAAAAAAAGTTGTGGCTACGGATTTTTAATATTTTCTATATATTATTGTAAAAACATATTAGGAGTCTTATATTAAATTTTCAAGAATTTGTACCCAACAAATAAAATTTTATTGACATTTATAGAAAAAAAAACTAAAAAAATTGAAAACTGAAAATGTCCGTTAAAAGCCCAAAATAAGTCAGAATATTTTGAAAATGCTATGGTGTGTAGAAAATGCTTATATAAACATTCAGTCAAAATTTCATGTAACTAAGGTCATTTCTTTGAGAGTTATACCAAAAACCATAATCGATTTTGTCGAAAATTGGTTTTCCGTAAAAATTCCCGTTTTTTCCTTAATTTTTCATTTGTTTTTCACGGTGCTCATGAAAACTACTGGGAAATTTTAACTTTTGACCCCCCCAAAGTACCAACTAGATCCACTTTCCTATCAAAATAAGTACTATTGAAGAAAATTGAAGCATTTTTACTGTCCTAAAAGGTGATGATAGACACAAAAATAAAAAATAAATAAAAAAAATACACACATAATTGTAAAATCAATACGTTCATCGCTCCGCTCAGAATCTAAAATAATTATTGTCGGATTAGAATGTATAGCAGCTATAAATATGATGTATAGAAAATACGCCAATGTAGCTCCTCATAACAACAACATTTTTAAATTTTTTAAATTATTTATTTCGGGAATAATAATCGTCGGGAGATAGGCGTTCGGAAAAATGGTTTTGGGTTTTCTGACTTTCGGGCAAAACACCATTCGGGAAAAAGTTCATTCGGGAATTTCGATCCGGGAAAAACGGCGGGTACTTGCCGCAACATCCACACGGGCAGCCGGGGCAATGCCTCGGGGAACGGCCTTCATTGCTATTTTTTGGCCCCTATTTATAATTTTCACAATTTTTAATTTTTATGTTAAAATACCTACTGTATTGTGAGAATTTGTGATAAGTGTGTATCGCGTTCTTTATTTACGTGCAGCGAGCAGTGCGAGGTGCGACTGTGTGAATATATAACTTATTAGTTATTTACTTAGTGGCTAGTTTGACTTCTGTTCATTATTATTGTATGTTGTACACTTGTACGTTAATAATGGAATCTTCTCAACAACTGTTGAAAAAAATTAGATTGTCCAAAGGAGCAAGAAAATTATTGAAGCAGAAAGAAAAATCTATTAAAGGAAATATAAGTATTTTGTCTTTTATTCAATCGCCAGTTTCTGAAACTGTTTTTTCAAATTCGAAATCTGTAGAGTTAGAAGATAGTTCATCTCAAATTGAGCCAACGTTAACCCAAGGTAATTATATGGTTGTGTTTAATAAACTATAGTTTATAATTAATATAGAAATGTATATATTATATCATAGGTTAGTAAGAAATATATAATCATTTCTATAAATATTTGCTAATTTTATTTTATTAGTTTGTTACAAAATTCATAAAAGGTTTTAAAAAGGTAAGAAATTGGACACCTACAATTTTTTGTAGGAATATTTTTGTAGAAATGTAACCAGTTTACCAAATTTACTGGAAAAATTATCAACAATTTTCATAGGTACATTGCACATTTCTACCCATAGCAGATCTTA
This sequence comes from Nasonovia ribisnigri, assembly GCA_027563435.1. Taxonomy (NCBI): domain Eukaryota; kingdom Metazoa; phylum Arthropoda; class Insecta; order Hemiptera; family Aphididae; genus Nasonovia; species Nasonovia ribisnigri. Next base: position 221,647 of record JANEHU010000877.1, on the reverse strand, counting down.
ATCCACTGTTGTTGATACAATTTATTTGTTTCAGTGTGGAATTCTGAAGCTGGCTTGTACAGAAATTATTCATACTTTAATTTCGATGCCAAAATTTGGATTCATACTTCATTGCATCAGGCTACATTAACACTTGATGTGCACTTATTAACCAATAAGTTGATAAATATTTAGCTTATGTTCAATTTGGCGGATTGAGTTTTTAATTTTTTCCAGTTTTTTTGATTAGAACCACGTTTTTTAATTATATTAAATTAAATTTCGTATTTTTGTTGTTATTTAGAGCAATCATTTATTCATTATATTATTAAATAAAGTAAATTTAAATTTCAAATTATTAATTATCTGTAATATTGTGTAGAAACAATATAATTATAATGCTTATACAAATTAATAGAATATCTAATGAAAGATAAAAAATATAAGAATACTATAAAATTACAAAAAAATAATAATAAAAATATTAGGGGTACATAATATGTAACTGTTCAAGAGTTTCATATTTTTACTAAAAATATTTAACTACAATGAAAAATTTTCAAATCTTAAGTGCGGTTTAAATTGAATTATGTATTTTGTTTGATCGATAAAAAAAGTAATAATTATTCACTTGGTTATTATAGGTACATACAACTCATACGTATAGGTATCTTTTATATATATATTATACACGCAAATAATTTATTGTTACTATAGTAATTAACTTAATGTATTTAATCTATAACTAATAAAACTAAATTAAAGCAAACTATTATTTTATTTTTAGATAAGCATTCTGTTCACTTAGAACAGAGATTCCCAACCAGGGTGCCGCGAAATTTTTTTAGGGTGCCGCGAAATTATTTGAAATATTTTTTTAGAAAAAACAATTTCATTAAAAATATAGCATTGTGAGTAATAAAACGGACTATAATAATATAAAACCTATCGTGTTTCATATATTTTGTAGAAATATTACGATGTTCGATCTATTTTAATGTTCATATACCAGTTTCATTGCTATCGTATTGTAAATTAAATAATAAATAAAAATAAATAATAATTAAAAATAAAAATAAATACAATGTAATAATTTGTTTATAAAATGTAATATGTATATAGTATGCATCTACACCTCTTACTACTTTTGATTATAATTATGCACTAATAAATAGAACCGAAGTACTCTATAGTATAGAACTATAGAGCATAGGGTGCCTCCGGATTTTTAGAAAATGTCCAAGGGTGCCGCGAGTCAAAAAAGGTAGGGAACCTCTGACTTAGAATATTGCATTACTTCAATGAAATTGACAAGATACAATGATAAATAAATGATGATTGGGAGCAATGTGTTTTTAAGTGTAAATTACATTATATTTTAATGTATAGAAATCTCAACCGATGTTGTCTGAGAGATTCGCAGCAGTATATTATCAGGTAGGCAATATACCTGTGGTAGATCATGGGCCCGTGCCCTTTTTACGTAAGTGTATAATTTAACTCTAAAGTATCAAAGTTATACCAAGTTTGATGTATTTACCACGACTGATGAGTACAATCAACTAACACAAACCCTAACCTATGAATAAAAAAAAACCAAATTTTCATATTATGTATAGATAAAGTTCTATTTAAAAATTTCGAAAATTTCAAAAAAAATTTTAAAACAATGCAAACAATTGGTTCTTCGATAACATGGTTCGAACTTCAGACGTTCTCTACTAAAATCCATAGAAGCACCAACATGTTTTTCGCCTTAATAGTAATTATAATTATTAAAACCAATAGCAACCATTTGCAAACAATAATTTCCATCGTAAATTTCATAATCTCCGCTTGACCATCTCCCGGGGTTGGAATTTATATTTTTTAAATTAGCCTATCTTCTTCTAGAAGTCTTATCTATCTCTGTACCAAATTTCATCACAATGGGTGTACCCGTTTAGGAATTTATAAAGGACACACACACACGAATATCATATTTATATACCTAATACATAATATGACAAAAAATAACTATACAAGTCAACACACATGACCGATTAACCAATATCAACTAACATTTAACATATATTATTATTTTAATGTGCAACAATAAAAAAACAATATAATTATTTAGTTTATTTTCTTGGTGGACAGCTGGCGCCACTGTTGTATTTTTGGCATGCTGACTTGTCCTACTTTTCCGATAGATTTTCCTTAAATTTTCTTTCATAAGTTGTATTCGATTTAGTGTTATGGTTACAAGGTAAGAGTGATATAGGTATTGTTTTTGATACAAAATTAATTTTCCATTTGCATATAAAAGCAACATGTTATAAGACACAAAATAACACTTGAAATTTGAGTTTTTGGTTGAGAAGACATTGAAAAAAGTGGCACTTCCCATTTGACACAATTTTAATTATTTTTCGTATGAATAGTTAATAATTCCATCGTCCAAAATGACATTAATTAAATCACCAGTCATGAGGATAAATTACAAATTAATTATAAAAATAATAAATATTAAGAAACACGTACCACGTACCTATCACTATTTGCAGCGGACGATGGCGTTACAACGCGACAGTGATGTCGATAATTGAGGTAAAAGAGACGAGACACGCCTCATAGCGTAGATAAAAAATCCCAATCACATTAAAATGCTCACTGTACCCGTGCGACCATAATTGGAAGACGATGCAACGCAAGACCTCTTTGATCTAATACCATATCGCTAGCTCGTACGGACAGCCGTATCGCACGCATCTAATCTGTTTTTTAAATTTTATAATTGTATAAAAAAACTGATTTCAACAAATATTGAACTATACATAATATTTATAATATAAATGACGTTCAAATTTGTAAATATTAAATTAAAAAAAAATAATTTGTTCCGTGTACTTATTTCTAAAAGGGGAGACATTGTCTCATTGTCTCCTATGATGCTTCGCCACTGTTTAGTGTTTAAATAACTAAAATATCTTGGCTTTGTTTGAATCATTTGTTTTCAGTATAATTGGCTGGGCCTATGTTGAGTATATTTCTTACTACCATGTCCCAGTGGCTTGGGTCTCTTAAGGGATGAGGCAGATATTTACCAAATGTTAGTAGATTATAATACAGCATCAGTATCCATGTATTTTCTCAAGATATCGACCGAACCATAATTTTTAACAATAAATATATTATATGTCAATTATTATTATATAATGAGCCGAGAGAAATAATACTGTAATTGATTTTTGAAGCATATTGAATATTATGTTAAATTCGATATAAATTTGAAATATTCGATGAATAGCGTATTTTCATTAAGAGTGCGCTACACCCGCATGCGTTCCTCTGTCATACAAACACATAACATAGCAAATTGTACTCTCAGCAGTTCACACTTAGCTCGATTAGTTTAAAAACTAGAGTGAATTTACCTCTTATAAAATTTAAAGGTAAGATTATTATCTAGTGAAATGCATAAGCTGTTTTTTTAGTTTTTAATTTTTAAGAAAGTTATGAGTATATTAAAATTTACAAATAATTTACAAAAAAAGAAAATCTACATAATATATTTTATAATAATATCGTTTCACTCGTAACGTCATGTGTCTATTTACCCAACACCGCCACCGCCACGTTTTATGATGTATTTTTAGTAATAAATAAATAAATAAATCATTTTTCTTGCGGGTTTCAGGTCGACGGTGGAGTCTGGACCGTCGGGGTCTATCGAGTTAACGTTACACGACTGAAAATGAGTGCTCATAAATTTTTACTGACTATTTCTAACGCACAGTGTTTTTATTTATTGCTCTGCCCTCCGACTTGCATTGTACGAGTTCGGTATTTCGACGTTTCGGATAATACGCACCCTATTATATTATTATACTATAGTTAGTTCGTACGCTGTAAGAGAAACAGCAATGTCGGACCAACCATCCATCGACCACTGAGTCACAATTTAGTCCGAGGGACGACTTTTTAGTTTGACTGTCCTCGGTCCACTCTACTTATTTTCAGTCTATATAAAATATATAACCTGTAACACCTGTTGCTTTTTATTTATTTTATAGTTGTGTCGTAGGTATGTTGAGAAGGAATAGCAATGTTGGGCCAACCATCTTTCAGCACAGATTTAGCATTAAGTCGAAGATACGACTAAGTTGACCCTTTAGTTTGACTGGCCAAGCTTATTTGAAGTCTATATAAGATATAATACATGTAACATCTGTTTTTGTATTGAATTTATTAAACTGACTGTGTATATAGGTTTATAAATTGTAGGTGGTGTACCGTACTACCGTTATTTGGACGCACGGCAATTGGTCGCGTACGACATTTCTTTGCGTGTAATTTCGACGCATGTTACATTTCGTCACATAAATTGAAATTAATTAGCAAAAAAAAATTAATAACATGAAAATAAAATATAGGTAGGTATAATATAGGTATGTATAAATTGAAATTAATTATTTTTTTAAAATACATGATATCAATTCGTGTCACAATCTAACTATTTATAAAAAAAAAATAATTAAATTGAAATATAGGTAGGCGTATACAAAAACGAAATGTTTAAACAATTTAATATAAAATTCAAAAACTATTTACAAAAATTAAAATTATGGGCAATACCAATTAATATATGTCGTCAATTGGATGATTATCAATATTTGAACATACTTTTAATAGTCTATTTGATAAATCTTTATACTTTTTTTTTTATTCGGCACACATCCAGCAAGTAATTGTTCTGATGTAATCTTAGTTAAGCTTTCTTCTTTTTTCAGACAGTCTATACATTTTCAGATTATTGGTCTAACCTAACATTATGGTGGTTCAAAGCAAACAGATTGAAATTATGTTATGAATTTCAAAGTTGAAATAAATTATATATATTGTAATGATATCTACATCATTGCGCCTACACACCTTAATGATTCAATATATTATAAAGCGATTATTAACTTAACATACTCATTTCAAATCTAATAATATCTTGCTGTGAATTTTTAAAATAACTTTTATTTCCAACCAAAAATTGTACTTACATTATTTCAAAAGAACTAACATCGTCAATTCTCTCTTTTCAAACTCTATCATTGTTCAATTCAAGCAACATCGACCAAGTATGAAGTTATAATAATATATATAGTCACATAATTTCAATAATGAAATCATCATCAACGATAAGTTAAGAAAGACACGCAGACTTAGGTGTATCATAAATCATTATAGCTTTCGTTTATAAATCTATACTCACGATCCCAATTAATCGTAATAATTATATGCTTTAATTTATAATAAAAGATAGGATAAAGAAAGTCAACTTTCAAAATCCCTTTAATTATTATTTATTAAAATAGCTAACTATACTATCTCAGTTAATATATTATTATTATAAGGTGAAGTTTTATCAATAGCAACGTCATGCTTATTTTTAAATCATCACAATATTAAAATTGCTTGGAAATACAGTATTCTGTAATGACTTTGTTATTTTTCAAACATTTTAGTACTTTAATTTAACTTATTTATATCATATTTAACTATATCATAAACAATATAATGATGACCCAAATCAATACCATTTCATTAAAGACAACCGGCATAATTGTTAACAGTATTACATGACTGCCTAATTCGTGTATGAATGAAATCGCTACTTGTACAGTGTATGTACAGCTGGACACTTAACAGTGTGAATATATAATGATATATAATTACCGTCGAATAAGACGCAATAATAGATGACGCATTAGACGTGAACTAGAATGAGTTAATTTTATTGTTGCAGTTTTCCGTAACAAATTATAATACATATCGTCACATTAGTCGGAATACGATAAATAATTATTAAAACAGCCATCAATTGATGAAAACTAAGTATTTGATGAGAGAAAACTAATAACCTTATATTACGAGTTACTGCCGTGAGCAAACTCTAAACAGTAATTATTCCAAAAACGTAGTTCCTCTAGAAACAATAAAACCGTTTTAAATTAGTCAGGTAAGTAGGGGCAGGTATGTAAAATATCGTAAGTAAAAAATGCTCATAATATTATACCACTTGAAAATTAAAAAATCGAATAAAGTGCCCTGACGTTTAAGCACGATGTTATTTCCTAAAAATGTATTACCTAATAGGTAAATTTGCTCCAATATTAAAATGAACAGTACACTATTGAAACTAGTGAAAGAAGATTTGCACTATGTCATACGTGTGTAAGACGGAGACAACAAACCACATGGTAATTTCTCTCAAGTATAAGTATAATAATAACTGTTGACTTGATATTTACATTAAAATATGTATAAAATAACTCGATTAATGACCTAGTATAATATACCTACCTAACCTATGTACCTATGTCAGTTTATTTATGGACAAATTAATATTTTAAGTCCCTTTTAGACAGTTTAATACAAATAATTAAATATACAATGAAACGGGAGTGCCATTTGACTGTCGTGTAGTTGTACTATTGTAGGCGATAAAAATAACGAGATCCTTTTCCACCACGACCTTATTTTTCTTTTTCATATCACCACTTGCGCAATTAAACCACCTCTCTGGAACGTAGTGCAGTTATATAATAATATAACTAAAGCTATCGTAGGATTGAGTACGTCTCAACTTTTCGAGCAAACGAATGAGCACACTTGAATATAGATATAAAGAATTCAGCGCCCCGAGCCAAAACCCAATACGATTGAAGTACGAAATTGTGTTTAGGGAATAGTAAGTTCCTACATGGAAAGAATAATAGTGTAAAGAGTATTATTACGTATTTCTACACCAATAAAACACTAAATTTGTATCAACAAAATCCACATATTTTTAAAATTATTTTAATTCTCAAACGTCGTCAAGTAAACATCAAGTACCTACATCAAAATATGAACCACAATTAATATTTACGCAAAACGAAAATTAGTAAAACATAGTACGCTGAATAAAAAAAACATATAAATCACATATTATATAAGATTGTTCAATAAACAAAATCAATCAATGCGAAGTATGTTAAAAGTTTAGCTTTCTGAAAATGGTTATATAAAATATTATAATTTTTATTTATTTATGAGATGTATTACGAGTTATGACATGTTTAAAACAAATTAATTCATTATCACTCGTTTTACTACATTCTTAAAATATCACAATTATAGGTATAGTATTTTAGTATAAAAATAATAGTTTAATTAATAATGTAATAATATATTATTATGATAATTCCAATAATTACAAGTTAGGTTAGGTTAGCAGCTTGTGTAAAAAAGTAGGAACTAACATGAGTCTTTACCCTGTAGGAATTTGTATTCACCCTGATAACCTTTGCTTTATTGATTCTATACACATTATACATTATAATACCTATAAAAAAATGAAAAACATATTGTAAAATGCACTGTTCACATAAATTATAGCAACTGTTTACAGACGTAATTTAATAGAAAAAAAACTGGGAATTCGCTCTACTGTTGGTTTCACGTAAGTATATCCGTATAGGTGAGTACCTCGACATTGAGTTGGTCGCTGTAATGAAAGTGTTAAATTTCAAGTAAATGCATACGAAAACAAATTCAGTCAGCCTTTATTAAGTAAATTGTATTATTTTAATTTTATATTATTGTTAATAATATTTTTTTTATTGTTAGTATTAAGGTAGGATGAATACGTTATTTTTGCTAAAAGATTCTCATATCATACATCAATGGTAGTACGAAAGCAATTATAATTTAAAAAGGTTATGGTAAATAGTAAATACCAATATCACCAATTAATATTTTTTGATGGTCACTTTAGGAATTCAGGTAGTTTTCGTGGCACATAAAAATTTATTGTGCTTATCCAAATAGCGTAAAGGCAAAATCAATAAATAAAACGAAAACTAATGAAAAACTCATTTAATTTTCCATCAAAAATAATTAATAATTTAATATATACATTTTCACCTTTGGGCCGGTTAGGTTAGGTTATAATTTGTCCACATTAACTATAGACTCTAACCTAACTATTTAGGGACCCTTGCAGCAGTTTATATACAGTGTGCTACAAGTTGGCTTACTACAAGTGTAACCTCCCTTAACGGACGACTGGAAATAGTGGACGTATTTTCTGGAATAGATTATACACTTTCTACAAACCAAACCCCTAAATAGTAGACAAAGCTTCAGTAACCGAGAATGTCTGTTATTTAGAGGTTTCACTGTTACCACTAATTTTTCCCTACAAATCGGACGTGTTAATCGTAGGCGTTAAAATAATAATAATTATTATTATAACTATGGAAAGGATTTATATGCACAACAAATCCTAAAAATATGCTTCTAAAAATATTATATAATATGCTACAAAATATGCTATACCTAGGTCCTTACTTAAAATTTAATCCAAAACATTTTCTTAAAATTATGTAAAAAGTAAGTATTATAAAGTGTATTTTGTCGTCTTCACCATTGAAATACTTAATCCAGATTAATAAAATGTGAAAATTAAAATGTAATTCATATTTTACCTTATAATGTTATAAAACTATTATAGATGATCAAAAGTGGTCTTATTTGAAAATCATATATTTAACGACCGGTCGTAATTTTACTAATATAAATATTGTAGACCGATAATCTATATTATTATTTAGTTTAATATAATGTAAACATTTAAAATTAATATTAAAAACAGACACTGAAATCTTAGCTTTTCAAGGAACAGAACCGGAACCGTAACCGTAAAAATCTTCAAGGTTCCTGCAGTCCCTAAATTTTAATATAATATTAAGTAAATTATTACCCACTAACTCATAAGTAATTTGATAAACGACAAATGCATGTGGCAGTGAAAATATATTAAAACGAAATAAAAATATGTCCTGTAAAATTACAAATATGTATTAAATGTGCAGAAAAAGGTAAACACATTGAAAAACTATGTAAAATATGCAAAATAAATTATTAGTGTTGTTTTAACAAGAATGATTTAAATCGGGGAAAACTCTCATCAAATTGTATATAGCTCATTGCAATACGCCATATAAGATGAGTTAGCATATAAATCCGTTCCCTACTTAGGTATGTAACAACATGATAGTTTTTCTTACAAACGTAGTAAGTGCTTGCGTAATGGTCGTAATATAATATAGTCATTAGTCGAAGTCGATACAATATAACAATAGTATTATTACGTGTCGGGGAGCACATCGTTGATAACAGTAATCCATATCATATACTACACGGACGGAACATCTCTTGACAAATTATTGGTCACACAATAATAATATAATATAATATTGTTATTGTTAGTATTATATAGTTGTAGGCGACTGATGATAGCATAGGTGTGTAAAATGGTATTTCGTCGTGAAAAGATAATGACGTTTTCGTTATCGGAATGTCAAGACTTAGGCGCGGCTGTGCTGTGTAAATAAGATACCTACCTGTAGACTTATATCCACATCCTACTGTTATCGGGCCACTTGTCGGCGTACGGCGGCCGATTTCCATGCTCGAGCAGTGTGTTTTGTTCGCGTACCGACGACGGTTGTAAGCACGACAAAAGTCGACAAAATCGAAAAACAAAAAAACGCGAAAATCAAATCGTCGTAAAAAAAAAAAAAAAAATCATCTATCTGTCACACGCGATTGGATCCGAGAGTATACCATCGACGAGACGGGAGAACCATGTCCGTGGTGAGTGCGCAGAACGCCCTGGCCAAAGCCGCAGCCAAATTGGAGAAACACATCAACCTATTGAAGTACACGATATTCTGTCTGAGCGTCGTGATATGGGTGAGTGCGCCTTTTTTATTTTTTTTATTTTTTGAAATCAAAATCAAAAAATAAAATGCTGCTTAAAGTTGAGGCCGTGGTTACCTGTGGTCGATAACATAATAGTTACCTGTCGAACGGAGCGTATTATTGTTTGTGACTAGACTATATTATATTATATAGACCGTAAATAGTCTTTAACCAACATAGAATATTATATTGTGAATTGTGACTTGAAATTATAACGGGTGCATACGTAGTTACGATTGACGATTGTCGGTTTGGTAAACAGTTATTATTGTTATAACAAAAAAAAATAAATAAAAAATAAAAAAATAGGTAGGTATATGTACAAAAGTAGATACTTAAAGAATTTGAAAAATTTTAAAAATGTCCTGTCAATTATTTACAAATTAAGATATCCATTTATTTATGTAAATATGCCTTTGCACATAAGGTATACTAGGTTATATATATACTAGGTTAATAATATCTTTTAAAACGGTAAATTAAATTATGGTTTATTGTTTAAAAACTAAAATTTCTGATTGGGCTTTCCTTACTTGTTTTAAAGTTACTTATTTTAAATTTGTTTACGTTATTTGATTGCATCGTTCCGAAAAAAAAAATAAAAATATTTCCCGTGTAGATACCTACTGCTGCTTAAACTTGGGGTTGCGGTTACCCATGGTTGATAACGTATTTACGGTTATCAGTGAAACGATGCGTATTATGAGGTCTCATATGTAACTAGACTATATGGTAACCGTAAATAGGCTTCGAATAGTATACAATTATATTTTGAGTTGTAACTTACAATTCTAACAACTATTGTGGTTCGTTTTCAAGAAAACCCCGAAAGTTCAAAACCATGATAAGAAAAACAGTAACATCAATTTCATTTAAACTTACTTTGCTTCATAAGTATTGAATACATTTTTTTTGGGAGGGGGTCTGAAAAATAATTTTAAACCATTACAACACGCCACTGAATCCAACTATCTAAACTGGTGAAGTCCGTGTACATTCTAACAAACTACAATATGGGGATTTTTTTAAGTGCGTGACACTCATGATTTCGAAAGATACTTATGATTTAGGTTTCATAACATTATAGTTTAGATACATTATATACCCACTGTGTTCAAGTATGTCCGTGGTTATAGCACATAGCTGTGATTCGTAAAATTGTTATATTATTCTAAAAAAAAAAAAAAATAAGAAATAAAAATAATTAAATACCAAAGTATTCATTTTGAGAATACGAAAAATGTCCCATCAGTTTTTTACAAATTAAGATAATTTATTTATTTTTGTATCTTTACATAAGTCAGATATAGGTACTGGGTGATCAAGTTATTTTAAAACCGTAGTAAGTTCGAGAGCGTGATAAGCGTGAATATATCTCAATTATTTTGTTGATTACTTTGTAAGTATTGTATATTAAGTTATATTATTTAGATATTATTGAAAATAAATTTAATCTCTTAAGACATAATCCAATGATCTAACCTGGTGAAAGTGACGTTCGTTATTATATAAATAATTAACTCACAATATGGGGATTCTCTTACGTGCGACACTCATTATTTTTAAAATCAACTAATAAGTTTTTGGTTCCTTAACATAAGTTTAGATATTTTTTACCGTCATTGTGTCTGTAGTCACAGTTACGATTGACGATTGTTTGTTTGGTTAGTAATTAACAATAAGTCGTACAATTATTATTATTATAAAAAAAAATTAAGAAATAAAAAACTAAAAAAAAGATACTAAAGTAGGTACTTTAAATATTTTATAAATTTCTTGTTATTAATTTACAAATTTAGCTACTTTAATTTATTTATGCATCTTCAAATAAGTAAGATATGTCAGGTTATATCAAATACTTTTAAAATCGTAAATGGAATATTATGGTTAATTGTTTAAAATATATATATAGAAACTGACATTTCTGATTGAACTTTCCTTTCTTGTTTGAAATATTCTTTTTTGCGTCACTTTATGTCATTGGATATTATAAAACAAAATATTTGAAATAAAAAAATTAATTGATTTTTAGTATGTTTTGTATAATTTTTAATTTTTAATTTTTTTTTTAATTGTTACATACATTTTTAGTATTCCATATTCTGAACCAAAATTATATTTTTCGGAATATTTTGGTTTATACAAAAACTGGTTGTATCGAAACCTGCACCAATAGGAGGGCACTGCTAAACCACCCAATTCAAAAACCTTGCAAGTCTTTTTAATTTTGATGTTACCAGTCTTACTGCGTTAAAGACATAAATTAAGGAATTAACCAAGTCAAATATCCAGTCAATAACGATATTTCCAAACAATTTAGATCGGATACGATATTGACTAGTAAAATAACGATAACGACAATTATTTTTAGACATTGATGCGTTTAGCAATATATTTCCTAGGCAACGACCATAATATTTAGAAATTTACTTTAAATTTGAAAAACTTTTATTGAATTATAAACGGACCTACGTTGTAAAATCTGTTTATCTGACCAAAGTTCAAACCATAACATACTTTCGGGCTCTGAAATATATTGTCAATCTCGTACATTATCAAGTAAAACTAGGAAGTAAAAGATAGCCGTCCATCGGATACATTCATATTATGAGTGTTGCGTATTCAGCATATTTTATGTTTGCTACACGTACTACAAGACTCATATATAGGTATCATAATTACCAGTGTTGGGAAATATCTAGATAAATTTATCTAGATAAGTTATCTAGATAAAAATTATTCATCTTTTATCTTATCTAGATAAATTTCAACTCTATCATATTTATCTTCATCTAGATAAAATTCTAGTTATCTATGAGTAACATATCTAGATAATTTATTTTAATTTACTTAAAAAATTTTTTAATTTTTAAATTAAAAATATTTATATTTACGTCATTATACCATGATTTTAATATTGAATGTTCATTTATAGTCTCGAGTATTACATCGTAATACTCGTTATTTTATGTTGTAGGGTTTGACTTATTATTATTTTAAAAACAGTTATTATTTTTTTTTTTTCAAATGTTAGCTAACAGCTTCATTGTATTATTATAAAATTAAGTCAGTGAATGACATTTCATATATATTTAAAAAATAAACTATTTTATTTTATGTCAATTTTTAATGCCTTAAATATATGATGTATTTAAAAAAAATAATACCTATATAACTGAATATTTGCAAAATTAAACATGAAATTATCTGATATTTATCTAGATAAAAATGTAATAATTTTTATCTTTATCTAGATAAAATTTAGTATAACTATCTTTATCTTTATCTAGATAAAATTAGGTACTGTTATCTTTATCTTTATCTAGATAAATTATTAGTTATCTATTCCCAACACTGATAATTACTTACAGTGATATCTCCGAGCAGCCGACCAAATTTTAGTAATCGAGAGTGTCCAGTATTCAGATGTTTCACTGTATTATTACGATCAGTGGGGACTGTCCATCGGCCATGATTGGTGCGCTGCAGTAGCGGTGCAAACTTTTTGAGCCTTTAAAACCAGTGGTGCCCAGATAGGATATAACTGCAACTGCACGTGCTCTTGAGGGGTTAGGTGTAAATTAATTTTTTCAAAGGGAAGTTAGTAAATGTATAGTAAAAACTATTTTATAATAATTAATTTCCGTGAACCACAGTGATTAATAAATGAAGCAACAAGAATATGTGGAGTGCAACAAGAATACTTTTTTTAAATTAAAAAAAAAAAAATGTTTGGGTGGGTGGGTAACTTTTTTTAACGCACGTTCTTTCAAAATAACTTTGTGTGCGACTGTTTGAAACAAATTGTATGTATATTTTAAAAATGTTTACCACCACTCCGAATTCCTTAAACCAAAGTGAGTCGCAGAGGGCTTACTCTAAACTAGGTAACAATTAATATTAATAAATTGTTATATTTTTCATGATGTTTGTGTTGAGGACTTGCAGCGGTATATTACTCGACCACCAATTACATACACGAAATTCAACAATTGCTTTAAATAATCTTAAAACCTCCCGATATTGAGTAGACCATTTTTAATGTGTATCATTACGACTCATACCGTTTATAACAAAATACTGTTAGATAAAACCTGTTATTAGTGTTATTAGTCATATAATATTAGTAATGCACAACAAATATAAACCGAGATAACGGACGACTTATTTGTTGTAATGTTTGTTATACACGGGCACTCGTACTTAGCACATATAACATAATACATTGATGTAACCTACCTCCTATACATTATGGTCGACCGATTTCTCTGTGCTCTGTAGAGTGTATAATTTTAAATTTATTACCTACTTACACAATTTGAATATTTGATCAAACAAAATTACCAACTTTGTCTACTTACAGTCGTTGTAGACATTTAGGTTATTTCCTGTAGTCACATTTGTAAATGTATCGACAAAATGTTTGATTTTTGGTTTGTAATTGTTGGCGCAAAATGGTATTTAGTAACCAAAAGTTCAAATTTAGCAGCCTTGGTTTTTTTTAGGTCTACGTCTAATTATTATTATTATTATAGCGAAATACCATACATTTTGAGGTTTTTTTTTTAAATTATAAAATATTTATAGAAAAAAAATAAAACAATAAATTTCGGTCATAATTATGACTTATGGTGCAACATTAATAATTAGCTATGAATTTATATAAAATTAGCATTAAGATACACGTTGCTTACGAGGCATTTTAGCCAATAGTTCACGTAAAAATGCACTTAACTAAGATGTACGCTGTGGTGAACTGTGTGTATTACTATTTACTAGTAAACCATCATTGGTTTTATATTAATGACTAACGTTTTATCGTTCAAATCTTAATATTTATTATTAATAATAAGAGTAGGTATACATTTTGTCATTATCATTAATGTGAAGTGCTTTGAAATATGTATAAGATTATATAATTTTAGCAGTAGGGGTTGTGAGGGAAAGGTCACAGCCACGGTTCTGTGAGAAATTTACTTCTATATATCATCCCCTGGTTTTAGAGGTCTATTAAGAGTTGCACAAATATCTATGTTGTGTGTTAATGCCTAAGAATTGACGATATAGTCTGCTAATATGAGGCGTTAATGATATTGCATTTAAATTTAGGTACGTTATTACACCGTTGGTGGTAAATTATAATACGTGTACGTGCAAAAAAATGTCCGCTTTTCGGAGGTGTTTGTTACGGGAGATAATGTAGACCGTCAGCTCGAATCGTAAGCCAGCTGCAAAAAAAAAAAAAATTCTATTAGGGACGAATTACAATCTTGCACGAAATCCTTAGTCCCGCGAACCCATTTTGTTCAGTCAAGTTATTCAAACAAGTATGAATCTAGTATTAAGAGTTGTTGGGGTCCACGTGATAAAATTTAAAAACCATTCTACTGAATGTTTCTACTAAATCTTCAAATGTGTCAAAATGTATCGAATGTAACTGTAGTCACCGGTGACGTTTGTTAATCGTATAACATAAAAAATAATAATAATTGAATCGTTCGGATTTAAGGCGCATAATTTCGTCCTCGGTTGTGATTATATTAACCTACTCTGATGATGATGATGGACATCCGAAAATGGTATTACAATATACGTAATAACATTGTCACTCGATAATTCGATAATATTATTACCGCGATATTGTATTAATATTATTGTCTCCCCGATTCAAATGGCTGCTAGTGCGTTCGATATTCAATGTGGACTATAATATTATATATACCTAACGGTGTTCGCGTCAGACGTAATTTCTGTCCGGGTAATGAGTTTAATACAGACACATAATAATATTATACGGATATTAGGTAGGTACGACCACTGGCCGACGATGGAATATTGCACTGTATACAATAATATGTACATTGTGCACTGTGCAGAAGTAATGGGATCATAGACAAGTATTGTACCGTCATCATTATTATATATGAATATTATGGATGTGTGGACGGGAAAATCGGTAGTAAAAAATATTTAATGTACTTGCAGCCGGATGATTATCTAAAAATGTTAGCCATTGGCGCGACTAAAAGAGTTAATTTTGTCAAGCATTAGCCGCAGAATATTATTGCAATTCTCTAAGCAATGTACGAACTAAAAATAGTTGAAGACCGTCGTTAATTTACTCAAAGTGACTGAATGTATACTTTATAATTGTTATTATTATAATTAGTATGTGTGTAAATGACCTAAACAACTATTGTCATCTGCCAAACCTATCATAAAAGATAATGACTTTAATATCATCGACTTTGTTTATAACAAATTGTTTTTTTCTGTGTATAAATTCTGTGTTTTACTTCACCGTTAGTTTCTAATATCTTAATAATATATTTACCATTATTTTTTTTGTGATAATTAAGGCGTATGACGTTTTTAGCATATCATGCGTTATTATTTAGATGAATCAGAAGATCGTGTGCACAATAGAGTTTTTATTATCAATAAATCTGTTTTAAAAGATAAATGTGTTCCGTTTGATCTAAGCGATTTTAATTTAAAAAAAAAATTATGTAGGTTTACAAAAACGAAATTTCGATAATTTAACTCCTTAGACCAAACCTAACTAAAATTAGTAAAAATGATTTAAGTAAGTTAAAATCTTAACTATATTGCTATTTACCTACCCATAATACGCTTATATTAATTCATATTTAATCTTTCTCTCTCTACCCGCTATACATTAAAAAACAACTGAACCGTTTTCAATAAAACTATATTCTTCAAGAATCTGTGGGTGTTTAAAGATTATTTTTTCAACCACTATATATTATACGTTTCTATAGGATGGCTCACAGTCCATTAGTGGCTCGTGGGTTATTAATAAAGTAGTACAAAAAAAAAATATTAATCTTAAAATATAAAATCATAGAACCTAATACGTCTTATGAACACAATTATTACAATGATTATTTAATAATTTTCTTTCTTAATTACATGCTATATTTTGTATTTAGACACATCAAGATGATCTGTATCTAGCTTATTGTGTTAATATCTGAAACTTGAACAGTTGAAAGTGTGAAAGTCATTATAATAATTTAATAATTTTGTTTTTATTATATATTTAAACTGAAACGAAACAGACAACGATAGAAAGATAATTAATTTTAAGCCGAACGGAACGAGTAGGTACTTACATATAGTTGCGATTTGTTAATATTAAGATGTTTGTTTATTAATTAATGCTCGTAGTCACTTTACATCGTTTTAAGATTGTTTGTATTAAAATATTTAATTCCGATTATTGATTTTAAGTTATTACTTACTGTAAAAATTTATAATATATACTTTGAACCATCTAAAATACACTACAAACATTTATTAGGTTACCAAATTCTTTTAAATTTAATTTGAAATAATAGTTTATAGCTTCGTATTAAAATACGTTTAGAAACCAGAAATTTAACACACTCGCTGATCGAGATGTTCTAACTTGATATATTGTTATAGTTCTATTACAGTATTTTAAGCAGACAAACAAACTATCTACTTTATAATATTTTGTATGGATCATAATATACTGGGTGATTCATTTATCATTGAACACTAATTATTTTAAAAATTTTAAATTTTTTTGAAAAAAAAAAGGTTTTGGATGGTTTCTAGTCGTTAAAAATAAATTTTTATAATATTATTTATTCTCAATATTATTTTAATTATGTAATTTAATTTTTTTGAATGAAAATCCACGGTTTTGGTTTCATATTCCAAAGCAGGTTATTTTTCTAAGTATTTTGATACATACAAATCAAAGTACTCAGAAAAATTAAAAAAAATTAACAATTAAAGGATAAATAATATTAAAAAACATAATTGTTCAATCTTGAAACCGTTCAAAAGAATTATTCTCAAAACATTAATACTTTTTCATAAATGTCTTACTTTTAAATTAATCACCTGCTGGCACTGTACTACATTATATTATATTAACTAAACGTTATGAAATAATATAATATTATATAATATTGTCAAACTTGTAATAGCAGAAACATTTTAGAAACAAATATACATTTAAAATCAAAAATTAATTGAATAGAACCAATGAATACAATTGGTGAAAATAATTTAATAAAAACATGATATTATTATATTATTCATCATAGTTGATATTCTTATGTTCAATATCTAGATTATTATTTATGTGTAGCAAACAGCTACTGTTTTTCGTTGGTAGATGCAGTTTCCAAATCTCCCCCGAAGGACACGATTATAATAATATTATTATTGTATATAATTAATATCGTTGGAAACCACGAGGATTTGAGTTGATGAGATAAATAGTGCAGTTTATAGTAAGCCAATGTGTATTATGCATTTAGTGTTGTAATACGTGCATATCACGACGACAGAATAATAATAATTTATGAAATTAATTTCTCAATATTATTATAAAAGCCGTTCGTCCAGTGAATTGATGTCCATCACCTTACGATAATAATAATGAACAGTCAGCTGCGACAACTGAAAGATTTCAATAACGATGATTTAACGATAATAATATTATAGAAAAAATAAAATAACTATATCATATAATATTATTACACAGACAAACTAAATTATTCATCGATGTTTATTTTTAGATAATTACAAGCATAGGACGTTTACTCATTTTTTTGTTTGATATTATATCAAAAACACACACCAATATTTTATTGACATTTATAGAAAAAAAAACTAAAAAAATTGGAAACTGAAAAGTTCCGTTAACAGCTCAAAATAAATCAGAATATTTTGAAAATGCTATGGTGAGTAAAAAATCCTTATATAAACATTCAGTCAAAATTTCATGTATATACTGTCATTTCTTTTAGAGTTACTTCAAAAAGTTCTGTTGAAAATCGGTTTTGCGTAAAAATTCCCGTTTTTTCCTTAATTTTTCATTTGTTTTTCACGGTGCTTTTAAAAACTACTGGGAAATTTTAACTTTTGACCCCCTCCCCCCCCCCCAAAAAAAAATACCAACTAGTTTCAATTTCCTATCAGAAAAGTTACTATTTAGTTACTACAAAATTGAAGCATTTTTACAGACACAAAAAAAAAATAAATAAAAAAATATAAAAAATAAAAAAAAAACACACATAATTATAAAATCTATACATTCATCGCTCCGTCCAGAACCTAAAATAATAAAAAACACATCATTGTAAAATTAATGCATTCATCGCTCCGCTCAGAATATAAAATGTAGTGTGTTTTTTTATGTACTGAATATTTTAAATATTTAAAAATTGAGATTTAAATAAATTTTCGGTCAGAACAAGATGATAATGTAATAATTTTTCTTTAATTAAAAAATTCGTTTTTAAATTTAATAATTATAATATAGAACATTTTTAAGTGTTTGATAAACAATGTGATTTGACCATCTCTTAATGAGCTCCACTTGAAACTTTTTTTTAAATTAATACCTATCAACATAAAAATAACTATGACTCAAGGATTAAAATGTCTTACACTAAACTAGCTATTCAAATAGGTAATTCTAAATAATTCGTTTTAAGTTTTTAATGGTATAACATTAAATACTATGAACATAATACGTCATGTAACGTAGTAACAACTGTATATTATATAGCTGGTACCTTTATATTATATCGGTTTGACGTCAAGTAAAATATTTATTTTTTTTTTTGAACAAGCGTATTCGGAATCATTAATTTAACAAGGTTCAACAAATCATCGAACTGAATTCATGTATAGAAGCTTGAACCCTTTAATGTATTTTATTCACAAAACTATAATCACAAAAACGTAAATCTCGGGCATTGAAAATAATGATTAGTGCTTATTAAACTCACGACGTGTACCAACGACCTACCTACGACGTAAAAGAAAACAGTCAATGCGTCGTTTTTGATTCATTACAAATCACCAATATTGAGCAAACTAATGGTTTTTAGTTTGTATTAGATTAAGTTGGGACAGAAAAGTTTAAAGTTAGTTTTATTTTTTGAACTTGTAACAGTTACAAGGTAAATAGAAAAAAAAACCAATTACTTAACTTAATTAAAAATCCAATGTTGTATACAAATTCCAACTGAATAATATTCATAATCAATGCACAAAGGGCTATAGAAAAACAATAAAAAAGAAACTACACAAGAAACAGGTGAATAAAAATAAATTGTAAAAAAAATACATAATATAGTAATACGAGCGTTAGTAAACACTAATTGTCAGAGAAAATTACAAAAAGGGGACGACCAGTAATATAAAAACATATCTCGTCTGAAGTTAAACATAAAATATCTTAGGTATCTTTAAACGTCCAACTGGATAGTGTGGTAAAGTATCAATAGTGAGATTATTTAAATCATTATGTTTTTTTAAATTGTATTACTTTCTTCGATAAACGGACGCAGTGAGTCCTATAATTTAGGTTATATTGTAAACTTTAATAGTCGTGTAAATGATATAAACAATAAACATATTACAATATATTATAACATAATCTTACATTATTCTCATTTGAAAAACAGAAGTTTGTATTTGCACACATATGGTATAAAGTATACTCGAAAATTCAAAAAATCAGACTTTAAATAGCTTGCAAAAGATTGCATGAGAAAAAAAGGTGATGAGCATAACTGGTGAATCACCTTGTATATTATATTGCCAATCGGTTCACTTACCGTTGGAATATGGATATCTTATCTCAACATTTTTAAGTCAATTACATATATTTTAAAAAATTAAAAATAATTTCCTCAAGTTTCTTTTATTTAAAATGCTACTTTGAAAGAATTCCGTGCTCAGAGTATACAGATGTCGAATGATCTACCGAAACTTGAAGTTGTATTTAAAAAAAATTAATTAAAATCCATATTTAAATTATTAAATCACATAATCGACTGACGACTGCCCTAAATTATTATTACGTATTAATAGAATCATGTGATGCAATTTTGGTCAAAATCAGTTTATGGGGACTTAAAACTTTTGCGAATATATTTATATTTTATATACCTAGGTACCTACATTGTATTCAATTATATTTTCAAAATATTTAGTTACATTTTAAGGTTTTGACTATATTTATACAACGAACTTATTTACACTGTCCAAAGGCAAGTTGGTATTAACCAAAAAGTTAGTATGAACTATAACCTATACCATTTTAATAATTAAATATCATAATAATATAAATTAATTAATACAATAAAAAAAAGGGCGTCAAGTGGATGTCGCTCCCCTGTACAGTAGGTTACAAGTATAGTGTAAAGTGTATAATGGATGGTATTAAATTTGAATTCAATGATATAATATCATTGTATACGAAAAACGATTCTGAGCGGAGACGATATGTCAGTCTAGGATATTTTTAATTATATTGATATTGTTAATATACGGTAGCTGTTAAGTTGTATTAATATTTTTCACATTATTTAATTATTAACCTAAAATTATTAGTGATGCAGGAAAAAATATTATAATATAATATATACTTTTACTCGATAATACCTATTGATTTTAATATGTAATTTCGTCCAAATTTGAACTAAAATGTCTGTAAAAAATAACTGTGTTTATATATTTTTTAGATTTTTTAATTACAGTATGTACTATTTATTAGAATCTTTATTTTCAATTTTCAATTCTTAGTTATAAAAACTGAACATTTTATAATTGTTTAATTACAATGATTGATAATTTTCGAGATTTTGATGAATTTTGTCAAGATTCGAACTTTAAATGCTTATAAAAAAAAATTGTGCCTATGTATTTTTAATATTTTTCACTTCTTATTGTATTATTGTAACAATATATCAGGAGCCTTGTATTAAATTTTCATTATTTTTGGTCATTGTAAAATCAATACATTCATCGCTCCGCTCAGAATCTAAAATGTATGGACTTTACAAAAAGTATTTTGTGATATTTGCATTTTAAATTTGTGGTAATACAATGATCTTCAGATTCACGGTGGAAACTGGA
This sequence comes from Nasonovia ribisnigri, assembly GCA_027563435.1. Lineage (NCBI taxonomy): Eukaryota > Metazoa > Arthropoda > Insecta > Hemiptera > Aphididae > Nasonovia > Nasonovia ribisnigri. The sequence goes on along the minus strand of JANEHU010000877.1, from coordinate 199,951 downwards.
ACTATTTTTATGTTTAAAAATGATTGCCGTTGGTTGTAGATATAGTAGTATTAATAATAAGTGGTATTACATTTTTGAACTGATTGGAACGAAAAAATGTATTGATTTTCAAATGATTTTTTTTTCTGTCTCTCAAAAACAATTTGAATAGTAAAAATGATTTTAGATGAATTGCAGTAACGATTTCGAAATTACTTTTTCGCTTAGTAATAGCCTTGAAAAATATTTAGAAACTTTTAAATATATTTTAAATTATTAACGATAAAAAATGTTTACTTTAAATGCTTGAAAATTGAATAAATAAACAAATAAAAATTAATTGGTATTTTTATAAAAAAAAAACTAAAAAAATTGAAAATTTAAATGTTCCGTAAAAAGCTCAAAAACAGTCAAAATATATTCAAAATTATATGGTGTATAGAAAATGCTAATATAAACATTCAGTGAAATTTTTATGTATTTACGGTTATTTTTTTTTCAATTGCAATAAAATAAGAACATCGCTACATGAGAAATCGAGTGAATATCTAATGTTGTAAATATTTGAACTTAAAATGCTCATTGCTCATGAAAATTTATTTTGACTTGCTTCTAAACATTTTTTTATTGATAAAATTAGGAAAACTTATGAGGAATCTTGTATTATATATTAAACCCTTAGATTTAAAAACAAAAATTTTCATGAATTTCTAACTCAAAATAATTTTCACATTTTCATGATTTTTACGTAGGTATTTTGTCAATATTTGAACTTTAAATGCTTATAAAAAAAAGTTATGACTACGGATTTTCAATATTTTTTATGTATTATTGTAAAAGCAAATTAGGAGTCTTATATTAAATTTTCAAGAATTTGTGCACAACAAATAACATTTTATTGATATTTTTTAAAAAAAAACTAATAAAATTGGAAACTGAAAATATCCCTAAACATCTCAAAACAAGTCAAAATATTTTGAAAATTCCAGTTTTTTCTTTAATTTGTCATTTGTTTTTCACGGCGTTCATGAAAACTACAGGGAAATTTTAACTTTTGACCCCCCAGAGTACCAACTAGATTCACTCTCCTATCAGAAAAGTTACTATTGAAGAAAATCAAAGCACTTTTACTTTCCTAAAAAGTGATGACTGACACAAAAATAAAAAATTTAAAAAAAAACCCACGTCATTGTAAAATCAATACATTCATTGCTCCGTTCAGAATCCAAAACTAAATAATTTATAGCAATATTTTCAGAAAAAAAAATTAAATTCAAGATACGTATCGTTTCTGGTTGTCTGATCGACGTCAAGCCTAACCTGTGATAGCTAAGTACTTGAAATTTGGATGGTAACTTCGTACCACCATGTGAGCGTGCACTAAAAATGGATTTTCCAAAATTCGCATCTTAAAAAGGTGCTCACAAGTGGACTTTGAGATTCACGATGGAAATCAAAATTGTCTTTTTCTTTATAAATAGTTGCCTTTGGTTACTCGGGTATCTGAGGAAAAAGCATGCATATAATTTTCAAGTTTATGACCTCATATAAACAAATATATATGTGAGTTTATTTATAAAATAATTATGCTATGTGCTTGTAGCCTATAGACTCAAAAACTAGCTATATCTGAACTGAGGTACACCAATATAATTCTTTAGTTTTCACCGTGTGAAGTCGGGTTGTTCACCTATAGTCTATTCTATATATAATATATTCGAACGTGTCTTGACTGGCTGACTGATCAACATAGATCCTAAGATACTATAGGTAGAAACTTGAAATGTTCATGGGTACCATCGTACAATGCAATAAAAATTAATTTTGCTTGATTTGCATTTTAAAGAAGTGACCATACACTTTGAGATTTACGACAGAAATCTAAAATTTATTTTTGTTTATAAAAACTTTGACTTTGTTTACTTGGGCAGATGAGGCAAAAAGTATGCATCAATAAGTCATCGTGTAAATTGTCTTAAATAAACAAATAATTATGATATCTTAATTCAATTATTTAAAAAATACAAAACTCTCATATAAAAATGATTCTTCTGTCAGTCCCTAGGCTCAACAACCCAGCTAAATTTTAGAAATTTTTATTCTTAGGTTAGGTTAGATCATAATATATGGATTAGTATCAAAAAATATTAGAGAGTAGAGTTTAAACTATGCTTCGAAATATTAACCTAGAAAATTGTAATATCTGAACTGAGATACACTGAGATATGAAGCCGTGTATTTTATATTAAATGTTAATTTTTTTCACGGGTGAAGTTGGGTTGTATTTAAAATTAGTAAACACATAATGTATCATAAAATATACTTACAGACTGACAGACTTAGCTCAGAATCGTTTTTCAAATACAGTCATTATTTCCAGTCATGAAATGCAAATGATCACTGAATTTAATAAAAAATGTACTTCACACATTTCATCATTACGGTGACTTATCCAAATATTCTAAAACCTAATATTATAAGAAGGAGTATTTTATAACTTTTTTTTTTAATCGAGTTAAGTATTTAAGATTGTAGGTCATTAGCTCAAAGATCATTTAGTCGTTTTTTTATTGTTAAGGAGGATACGGTCACTTATATGTGGCGAGTATTTGTCATTAAAAACCCGGGTGGTCACCCATCCGAGAACTAACGATAACGGCAGGTACTTGACCTCAGAAAATGTTAATGACTGAGGCAAACCATTGCACTACACCAGGCCACTATATAATAACTTATAATAATTAGGTATTTAAAGTGTATATTACTTGAGTAGTGGACCTACATTTTATTTTACGCCCCTGTGGCATTCGACTAACGGGCTCATCTACATTTTAAATGATTATAATCCATCAACTACTTATTCAACAGTTAGTGCACTTCTAACCTAACAGCAGGAGGATATCTACTTGCTCAGTTTTTTCTACTAAACTTTAAATCTTAATGGTATATATCTGGTAAAAATTAAATTCGAGTCTATATACAATTAGTTGGATCACTGATTAGTGAAATAATAGTACCTACCTACCTAACTATGTAGAAAAGCATTATAGCATTGTAAAAAATTAGCTCGTTAAGTTGGAGGTCACTTTTCAAAAAAACATCACTCCTTATGACGTACCTACCTATATAGTTATAAGTACCTACCTATCGAAGTATCGACTATGAAAAGTCATAAACATCCTTTATCCGTGTGTACACAAACTAGTGAAAAGGGTTTGGCGATCCAATAAATCCGTATAGGGCCGCAATCAGAACACGTTTCTAGTGTAACATCCACCACACTCTCCCCCAAGGCGTCTTGCCGTTTCACATTTTTTGCGTAGACATTTGTTACCAACTACCTACATGGACCTACTGCGGAGCACCGTGATTTACGGCCGCAACTTTTGTGCGAGACATCTGTCCCGTCTTCATATACTTAACATTTCGACTGTACGACCAGGCCAGATATATTTCAATGATCGATATACTGCTCTGAGTTAGGTTATGTATTATCATTGTTATCATCGTTATTACTCATATATTTATATATATATAATATATACCTATAAAATATGTCGTCGACCAGAGAAGGCGAAATTATTGACTAGCGATATTGTATTGTGTTGAAGAGAAAACACTTTATCTAACTGTACTATTTTCACTCTCTCTCACACACACACACAAACACAATATAATATAAAGGTACCACTAAGGTTAAACGAAAATTCTGAGCACAACGAGTGTGTATCGGAAAAGTTATTTGGAACGTGGCCATTTTATTTCATTTTTTTTTTTCAGACAACTTATCATTTTGAGAAATTTATTTAACTCGTTTTCGGGGTACCAAACGGCTTTATGTGGACCTCTTCGATCGATAAGACGACTCTCGATTGCACGAAATATTATAGTTCGGTCGTCTTTTAAACACGACACAACCCGAAACAACATTGATAGGAGTTGTACTTTAATTTAATTTTCTAGTGTGTTTCACTGAACCGTGAGTGAACGCGGTGAGATATCGTTTGAAATTAATGCGGACGCCGTGGTTAGTGGTTACTGCAGCGCCATGTTTGGACTATGTCGAAAGAGGTAACCACGATTACAATATTTTTTATGGTAATTGTTTTATAACGTATTTTTTTTTTTAAATGAGTCCTCCACCCCGAAAAGATACTAAAAAACAGTAAAAGTAAAAACCTTTCGTCGCTTTATGAAACAACAACACGTGTATTTAATGATCACATAGCTATGCCGAAGGCATGCGAACATTATAATTAAATTAAAATAATAATTTATGGAAAAAAAATTGCGCATAAAAAGCACCGTTGGTACAAAAGAGTCGTCCATAAAATAAAGTGTCTGCGAAATAACGATCCCACTATTATTATAGTTAGAATGAGCCAAGCTCATAAACGTGGTATATGTGAGTATATGTTTGTGCCATGTAGATGTCTCAGGTTCATAACTGGAAATACAAAGGATTTTAAAAATGAAATATGTCTTAAAACGTTATTTACCAAAATAATGTCAAATCGTTTGGAATCTTTCTCAAACATGTGTAATTGAAGCGATTGATGGAGTCTAAAGAAGATCTTTACTTATAGGCTTAATGTGCAATTCACTATCAATCTACCTGAGCTAATATCTCTTTCTCCAGTACAAGCTTCTCTTAATTTAAATTATTTTGCTTATAGACGTAGGTACGACGATATTTTTGTTTTTTGTCCAAATTAGTAAATGGGTCGATATGTTGCCCCGAATTATTACAAGAATTTAACTTCCATGTACCTCAGTATCAATCATGTTTTTGTCCCACGTTTGAAATACTATTTCATCGTACATCCTATGATTACAATAATCGCATTGATCATTTATCCAGAGAGTGTGTAATGCTATGATAAACTTTGATTTGTTTAATATTAAACATATTTTATATCCATCAAATCCTTGTTTTCCCGTCAACTAATGTTGATTTTACTGACTAACTTAATTAATATTACTTTATTAATTTAGTTTAAAGATAAAATTGTGTTACTCTGCTGTACTCGAGCCTTTAAGGCCGTTTATTCGAATAAAATAAAAAAAAAATATCTTATATAATATCTAATAGTATAATATTATAATGGTTGTCGTGGTAGTAGCTCAGAATTATTTTAAAGTGCCAGTACTTACTCACCCACCTGTCTACCCACTCGGGACGAGCAATATCGCCGTATCAGAGCGAAAAATATAATCTCGATGTCTCTTACAGACGAGAAGCATTTTGGAGAATGGAGAAACATCGCACCGTCCACGACACAATCTCCGCCGCCGAGGTATATATATCGGCACTAAATGTCGACCATTTAGGTTAATATATGTATGCGTCGCTGGAAATAGACACACGGGTACAATTAGGAGCTCGAAATAAAGACCGAATATTATTTTCAGGTTTCAACTAATTGCGATTTCCGGGTGATTTCACCGCACAGAAGCGATTCGATGAAACGACTTGGCGTCAAACGTGGTCGTTACGAATGATAATAATATTATAAAGATAATAATAACAATATAATATTATGGTAATATTATAGTTTTATGGTGTCAATAATAGGTAGGTAGCTGGTATTATACATTATTGTTATCAGATGACGCGATGTTTAGGTACAACAATATCGCTGTATTTTGTATGTATATTTTGAAACGAAAAAATAAGATAAGATACGTTAATTTCCACCTAAAAAAATCATCGTGTAATACACAACGTTGGTATAATAACCTGCATACAAGTCCACATTTTTAACACAAACATTTTAAGAAAAACTATGGTACGCTAATCGATATTTTTACATATTGCATGGAAACTCTATGAATCATAAATATGTTTACCATGACGAGCAAAACCTTACAAAAAATCGGTCGGACACAAAAGACACGTGTATCCAGCTCAAAAATTGCAAATTGTATTATGGCAATATTACATATATTTTGAACTTTTGTAAAACCATTTTTAAGTACGATAATTCTTAATAAAAACATTTAATTAACTGAAAAAATGCTCGTTAAAATGTATAGGTACCTATATGGTTAGGTTAAAAAACATTAGGTTACATCAACATTTTAAAAAGATATTAGGTATATACTATATTATATGCATTTAAATGGGATGGGGGAGATTCTCGATTTGAAAAACAAGAGCTTGTAAAATCACAGAATAACTCCTTAAGTAGTACAAAATAAAATTTAAAATTTAAAAATAAATTAGTTTTTTGTTTACATCAAAATTCCAAAAATCAGAATTAGAATTAACAAAAGGAAATAATGAAGATGAGCATGTTTTGTTAATAACTTTTGTGAATTATAAACTGATTATTTAAACTCATAATTTTTTTTTAGACACAGACAAAAATCAAACTATTTTTTGTCAAAAACGATATTTAATAACAATACAATTGTGATTATTAAAAAATTATAACAAAATATAGCAGTACAATTTTAACTAAAATAACTATAGGTAAATAAATAAATCAAATTATAGAACTTAATACGTCATGTAGTTTCACCGGCCACATATTATGACGGACATCTCTTGGAGCTCGTTTACGAATTGAAGGTACCTCGCCGGTGCAATATAACCATAGATAAGTCCACATTTTTCAAAAACTCGATTTTAAAATTTCTAGAAAAAAATTGTTTGCATAATGACACAAGACTCAAGTACGTCTGATAATTATTATATGCGATAAGATTATAAAACAATTTTTAATCATTTTTCGATTGCTATTACTAAGTAGGAATTTCCGGACGTACCCATAAAAACCCTACAAATAAAGTACCAGCTGAACTTTTTACCCCTTTGTGGTTCATTTAAATAAATAAAAATTTTAAATTCTGAGCGGAGCGATGAATGTATTGAATTTACAATGATGTGTGTTTTTTTTTATTTTTGTGTCTATCATCACCTTTTAGGACAGTAAAAATGCTTCGATTTTCTTCAATAGTACCTTTTCTGATAGGAAAGTGAATCTAGTTGGTACTTTGGGGGGTCAAAAGTCAAAATTTCCCAGTAGTTTTCATGAGCGCCTGGAAAAACAAATGAAAAATTATGGGGAAAACAGGAATTTTTACGGAAAACCAATTTTCGACAAAATCGATTTTGGTTTTTGGTATAACTCTAAAAGAAATGACCGTAGAGACATGAAATTTTGACCGAATGTTTATATAAGCATTTTCTACACACCATAGCATTTTCAAAATATTCTGACTTATTTTGAGCTGTTAACGGACATTTTCAGTTTCCAATTTTTTTAGTTTTTTTTTCTATAAATGTCAATAAAATTGTATTTGTTGGGTAAAAAATCTTGAAAATTTAATAGTAGGCTTTTTATATATAGTTTCAAAGGCAGATGAAAAATATTAAAAATCCGTAGTCACAATTTTTTTTTATAGGTAATCAAATTTCCAATTTTGGTTTCAAAATCAAAATTTTACATACCCGGTTATTGTAACTATTGAAAATATATTTAGCGACACCTTTTATTTCTTATAAAGTATTATTATCATGAATACAGTTTGAATAACAAACAAAATTATTTTATTTATTATGTCTTATTTTTACACATGGCATGACATCACGTTTTTAATATTAGATTCGTTTACCAGTTTTTAGGAAGATTTCAAGTCTCCCTAAACATTATTCGAGAAAATAGACTTGTCACGTTATTGAACCGCGCACTGCACCGGTGCATTAATTATTTCGTTGTGGTAGTTAGTCTAGTTGGTCTATTATTATAAAATGTAAGAATCTACAATGCGGAAAAAATGCATTTATTTTTTATTACTTACTTAATTCCGCAACAACTGCAGCAACGGTGGAAGCTGCTTTTTGATGAAATTATATCAAAACTTTGGCCTACGGTTAATCGCCAAAGCCGTGTATACACTTTTAATAATCTGTGAATACTCTCGTTTGATCATTGAAACGATATTTAAATAATTATTATACTAACATATTATTTTGACGTGCAATCATTTTGAATTACGCGATGTTTACTGATATATTTTTTTTTGATTTTTGAGTCGGCGATAATATTTAAAAAGTATGTTTTAACGATTCAAATAACTCACACGTTGGTTTTTAACGACAGCTGCTGATTACATGATGTCAATTTTCTCATCACTTTATAATATTATAATTATAATTATATAATTATTATAATTATTATTATTATTATTATTATTATGTTTCTTTTGTGGAAAATATTGTGAAACCACGAAGAGGAAACATAATTCGTAATTGATTTATGAATCAATTTTGTGATATACAACGATAAAATGTACAACGCAATTATCTCAAAAATTGAAAACGCTTAACGACTGCAAACCATTTGGTGGGTCAGCTAAATTGGAAATAATGAAATTCAATTTACAAAAATGATTAGATACTCAAAACGGTAAATGGCCTAATCAACACAATTGAAAATATATTTGCAGCCAATTTTAGACGACTACACAATTCACAACAACAACCGTATAAACGTGCCTAGTTTAATAAAAAAAATAAGTTTAAATCGTCCGTTCTTGTTTCTGGTATACCCTTCGTTTCATTAGATTCAATCCGAATCTATAACGAACGACCATGTTTAAATTAAGTTTTTTTTTTCAGGTTTTGTAGGTATAAAGTAAAAAAAAAAATGTCATCTTTAGAGTATTTCTCGTTACGAAATAAATTCCTCTTCTCTCATTTTTAGATACTTCAAAAGAAAATATTTCCTTTTGATCGAAAAATAGCTAAATATATATTCTTGGTCGGTGAGAAGCGTAAAATATTGTAAAAATATGTCAGCCATATAGAAATTCTGAAATATCGCCAACATATTAAAAACAAATGATATGTTTCATTATTTTTAAAAACGTTCCTTTCTAGTTTAAGGAAATATTATACTATAACGATTGTAGTGCATTCCATAACTAAAAAATAAAATACGAAAATATTAAAATGTAGGAAGTGCCTATAATTATATGTATATACCGGGGGGTATATGTAAGTTCTTTTTACTGTTATAAAATCCAAACACTGTAAATAACAAACAATATTTACGTATTACGATGTTCTTCAAATTCAGTCCACATCCTTATCATTAAAAAATGTCTATTATCACCTAGGCTCCCATCAAAATCCGCTCATTAAACATGTCAACAGAGCCCACGGAAATCCAGCATACCGTCTTAAAAGATGTTGATGCGGGTCGTTAAATTTTGAAATCTTACATACTTATTTCTTAAGAAATTTCATCGTTTTCAAAGTTATGAATTAAAATATATATAACGGAAAACCACACACAGTACACATGTTGCACTATTACCATCTTTTCAGAAACTTCAATACAGAAAATAGAATAATAATAATAATAGCTCTAGGTCCAAAAAACAATAAACATCCATGATTGATCGACGATGACGAGCTGAAAGTTTTCTTGTAATCATCCAAAATATATTACAAAAAGATTAAAATGGGTTTGGCTATAACTAATATTCACTTAACCAATACATATACGTTAACAATTGAACGAAAGCACCCTCCACGTCTTGTAAACAGAAAACAAATAAAGCGATAGAACTCCACACCCATGGTTCAATACTGAAAAGGCGTTTTTTTTTTTAATTTTAACTATAAACATATTTCGAAAAGACCAAATAATATAAATTATTTTTATTGATTACTAGCTGATCCCGTGCACTTCGCTGCCCATAAAATATGACAACTCTTAAAAAAATTGTGATTATTCAACTCATTTTTTGTGTAACTCGCTGCAGTAAGTGCAACTCACCCCCCTGGTAGGCAATCCTACTACGTCGGATCGCGGAAAACGCAGTTGAGCGGCTAAAATATATGTAAATATTCGATTTAATGCATGCTTTTACCTGATCCACCCAAATAACCAATGGCAACCAATAGTAAGTAAATACTAATTTATACTAATTATTTCTCCTATAACCAATAGCAACAATTTATAAACAAAAATGTCCATCGTAAATCTCAAAATCCCCGTTTGAGCACCTCTCCGGATGGGCCTACCGGGTTCAATTGTAAATCTAAACCATTCATGGGCCTACTCAAGTACACACAAAAATTTTTATCAAAATCGGTCCAGCCGTTATCGAGTTTTAGCGAGACTAACGAACAGCAATTCATTTATATATATATAGATAATATATAATTATAAAACCTTTCTCAAAAAAACAAAAGGTTGATAAGTCTATAGGTACTGATCAGCGAAAATATGATTACTATTGACATTTTGATCGGAAATAATATACTGAAAACTGATGATAAAGAAACAAAAACTTTTTTAAATATTTCAAAATACCTTTTATATCTTTCACAATCAAATAACCTAAACTTGATATTTTATAATAGTGTATTAATTATAATGTTTTTTTTTTTGTTTTAAATAATATATAACTATACGGTCAAACGTTGTACAAGATTTGTGGCCAAGATCCTTCAATGGCCACCGTTTTTTCAACATTATGCTTATATACCAGAATACATTTTATCCATATAAAAATTACAATTAGAATATTTTAATAAACTGATATTACTATATGATGATTAAATCCTACCTACACATTTGTGTTTCTGATCATTTTTTTTCATTTATGAAACCCTCGTCCATTCCAACTGACAACCATTGACACAAGTCACAACCATAACAGAAATTCAAAAAGACATTAAAAAAATCATTAGAAAATACATTAATTTCTACATACGATAAAATATAATTTGTAGGTAATTTTATCTGTAATGAATTTCTGGAATTTCAAGAGTACTTAACTTTACGAAACAACCCATAGTGCACACGATTTTAGTATACTAGATCTATGTAAAATGATTTAATTGATGTGTCTCCCAATTTGTGTTTCGCTCTTAAAAAATATACTTAACTACACCAAGTACTAATTTGGTAGTGGAAAAGTTGTTTTAAAAAATTGGTAGATCAAATATAAAAAAAAATAAAGAACATAATAATATCAATGTTCAAAAGATAATTAAATATGGGAAATTTGAAACCAAGGATGACGTTTTTAATGTATATTTTTTTTTTTACTTAAGTCACAACTAATTTAAATATGATAATATTAAATATATTAAAACAATGTTATGATCATTATTATTCTATTATAAGGCCTCATTGAATGTTAGAGCCCAGGGCCGTTTACGATGTCTTTATCCTGGTTTGTTAAGGTTAGAGCAAAGTTTAAGTTTAGGTTAGTTAAAATACATTTTTGCAAATGCATTCATAATTTAAAAAATCAGCTACTTTTAATTAATTAGTTAATTCGTTTACACCCGTGAAGGACAAGAATTCAGTTAACATAATTTTAAACTTATCAATACATTTTATTACGAAGAATACAGAACTGATTATAATTAACTAATACATTTAAGGAATAACGTTTTAATTTTGCCTTGTCATCTATAAAAAAAACTCAACATTCGTTAATTTCCTACATAAATTTAACATTATTTCGACGTATATAGATATAGGGCTCCTTAGAGCATAATTGTGTGCCTGGGTTTAAGAATAGAAATAACGAAAATCACCAATTTGTGGACTGTCAATAATATTCCGGACTTTCGATATGATCGTTCAAAAATGTCCGTACAAAATATGCTTCAATATAAATCAAGTCTGGATTGCATTGAGTTCATATTAAGGTTCTACACGTAAAACCTTTTAATTCTAATACCAATATTTTGGTTTTTTATTATTTACTCGATCAATAATTAAAGTAAAAACAAATTGCAGGCGATTTTGTGTTCGTTGGAACTATGTCGATATTGCATAAAATGTTCACGATTTAGTATTTATGGTGAGAATACTATTCAATTTCTAAATTAAAAATGTTCTCTTGAACAATAACAAAATTTACGTTAGAACCTTTTCATTCTGAAACGACGTAGTATTTATAATTTAAACCACCTAATTGTACCCTGTATTTAAAATACGAAGCTAACCATTCTAAAATTGTCAATCCACTGTTATAATATTTAATTAGTATTTTACAACATACTGTCCACAAGAAAAAAATTACTTTCCGTACTTCAGGTGGATAAATGTCATTATCAGCTATTAATGATAAAATATTTTATATAATAATCTATTTTTGTAAGGTTTACTATACCAAGGAACTGTAAATATTTAATTATAATTCTTCTTAAGATTTCAAACCCGGAAGTAAAGAAATGTCAATATAGAATCCTTGGAATACTTCTGAATGACCGGAAGTAACCAGAAGTCGTAATTATAAGTTCCTGTTTTTCAGGATAATAATAATAGAAAAGCTGATTTTATAAAAGAAAAGTGCAAACTTAGCAGTACCTACCTAGAAGTGTATTGGTGTAGTAGATGGTATATGTATAATCATGTATAAGCAAATAAATTAAGAAAAATTCAAAATTTTAAAACGTCTCCATGAAAGTATCGTACACATTTTACTACGAATTATCAATGAAAACTAAACATACACTGAAAAATAAACATTTAATTCAATTTAAAAAATAATACCGCATATAATTAATTAAATAGGTAGAAAACTTACTTTTGTAATTGTTTTTACTCTAAAGAACTTGTAACAGTAATAGTAAAAGTGATTATTCGTGGTACACATCACAATATAATCCAATCTAACCTAACTCCATCTACGAATGATGGTGGATGATATTGGTTTAATTTTAGATCGAAGATTGTATTTCCGTTCTTACATAGAAAATGTTGCATGTAAAGCAATTAAATTTTTGAGCTTCATAAAATGTATATGATTTTAAACCGCACTACTGCTCAATTCATCGTTTAGTATTGGAGTATGGTATCACAGTCTGAGATATTATAGATAGATCATATTACTAATATTGACAAGTGCCGAGGGTGTCTAGAGAACATTTTTGAAGTTTTATGATTTTGTTTTACAAACTAAATGCCCACCACACGATTATACTAGGTACTGTTTTCGGATTTTTGACTTAAGACCATTAACTGATAGACGATTTGATAATAATCTATTGTTTCTATCTAAACAAATTAATTCCGACATAGACCCTCTATAGTGTTATTGGGTAATATCGATTTTCTTGTCCATCATCAGTATCTTCGCCATTTCGATTACTTTTCTGTTCCAATTTACCCAACATTTATTTAAAAAATAATCCTTTTTACATAATAATGGAGCTGGCTAATAAGGAACCAACATTCCTATCTTGAATTATTATTAATTTATTTTGATTCCATTATAAATGTAATGTTATTCTACTGTTAATATTATGATTTTTCGGTGTAATTATTACTAGTTTCTATTTAAAATTTGTTAAAGTTTTGCTATTTTAGTGTTTTCATATTTGAATTGGAGCAACCCATATAATATATACCATAAATATATAAATAAATTAAATTATTCAATAATCTCGATAAAAACTTAATTTCCAAGTCTATATTTTATTTCAAAATAAAAAGCGGGAAAGTGGATGACGTTCTGCTGTAGAATAGGTTATAGGTGGGTCACTATTGAATTATTTGTATTAAATTTGATATAATATGATATAATATTATTGTATACAAAAAAATATTTTGAGCTGAGACGGTTTGTCAGGTAGATAATTTATATTATTTTTATATTGTAATATCTTATTATTAATATGTTAGTCGGATAGTTAAATTAATATTTTAAAATGACAATAAAATAACTAAAATTTATATTCTTGGTTATTTAATATGTAATTTCAACAAAATTTGTACATAAAATAACTATAAAAAAAAACTGTGTATTTATATATTTTTGACATTTGTTTGTTAAAGATTAATCTAATTACGCGGAACCTTGTTTTAAATGTTCAACCCTTAGATATAAAAGTTGAACATTTTATTAATTTTTAACTATAAAATCATTTTTAAATTTTAAATTTTATAAATGTTGTCAAAATTTAACTTTAAATGTGAATAAAATCAAATTGTGACATGGATTCTTAATACTTCTTGAATGTATTTGTAACAATAAATTAAGAGTCTGATGCCTCTTTTGTATAACTTCAGAGGAAGTTTCGTTTTCCAACCGACCTCACTAAGTGTGTTGATTTAGGTGATTTATAAAATTGTTTAGACATAATTCGTAAAACGCAGCGACTGCACGTTTGTCCTTATTAAACTTCAATAATTAACCAAATCATTTTTTACGATAAACAAATCGTTTAAATACTAAAACAAAAAGTATGATAATTAAAAAATGTATACACAAATGGTTGACGTTGTGTTACAGTTTTTTACATTGAATTATATTATTCAAAATATATTATGATCAAAAAATAATTCCAAGTCTATTATTATATCTCATAATAATAAAAGATAGCAATTTTTCCAAACATGGTTGATTGATGGATCCACTTAAACTGAGTATGTATATAAATATCAAACATTGGACTAACATTGTTTTATTTTTGCATAACAGAACCTTTTCCGGTGCTACTTTTGCATAACTGCAGAGGAAAATTAATTTATAAACTAAACTCACAAGGTGTGCTAAGTTATACGATTTATATAAATATTTAGACATAAAATGCACTTATAACTGAACAATTGTCCTGGTTAAATAACAATAATTAACCTTATCATTTAATCTCTACAAATATGATTTGAAAAATAATCAAATAATAAAAAATAATAAGTATTACATTATAACACTTAATTGGTGGACGTTGTGTTAAGGTTACTTAAAAATACGTAAAACAAAAACTTGTTATTTTTTAAAACAGTATTATTTTTATGTCCTTATATTTATTTTCAAAATATATTTATTAACGTGAAATTCAATAATAATAATATTATAAAAAATAACAATTATTGACATCAAATATATTATTCTAAGGTGTATTGCATTATTAGTTTTAACTAAATAAAAATAAATTAGCAAACACGTCTTAGTCATTACTCATTCATCAAATATTTATTATCTTAATATATTTTCTGTCTTTCTCTACTTGTTAGTATAATTATTATCTTAGTACCTAGTAGAATTCTACCTAAACATTTTATTTTATTAAAAATTAATAAATATTTTACAAACAATAATACTCAAATGAATAACCCATTTCCCAAGTTCCATATGTCAAATAAAACTTATGAATTATAAAAAAACAGTGACATAAATTAATCAAGTTAAAACAAAATATTAGAGACGTTCATAGTGTATTATTATATATTCTATATGTTACATTTCATTATTTCAATAATGCTGTTAATGTAGGACATAATCCTAATGATAAAGGACATAATCCTAATGTTAAAGGATATAATCCTAATGTTAAAGGATTTTATCCTTTCGATTATTTTTTAAGAATAAATTAACGCCGTCATGAATCATGTATTATAGTTACTCTATAATGATTCATATCAATAATAATAATAATAATAAACAAAATATAACCGTTTAAGTATTAAAACATAAATTTTAGAGACAACATTAGACGAAGAAAGTTTTAAGGGTCAAAAACGAAATAAAAATTTTATAAAATGATAAATACAAGTTAAAGACCATCATGGTTTATTCAGAGTGCGCTTAGTGAGTTGTCCTTGTTTTCGTTGTCCGAACGTGCTCGCGTTATATGTATACGTATATTGATACATTTTTTTTCTTCGAGTGGAAACTCTATTTCTCCTACTTTCTCTCTCTCTCTCTCTCTCTGAGCATTATCTGCTGGCCGAGTGGATTTTCTCACAACCTAATCCTATACAATGATAATATTATATATAAATATTTTTTTTTTATCGTATTTCCGTCCAATCAGATGAAACCGGCTTAAAGTGTTGCAGCCTACTTCGCGTTATAGGTTAGGTCCACGACGGGCCGTTTCCGCTGGAAATGTTTGCCCATAATAAAGACTATATATATTATATTACTGTCATGACTACTACCTAACGTAATATTATACACCTTGATTATTCACGTCGAGTACATAATAATTGTATAATAATAACCCTTTAAACAGCTCCCATGAGACGGGGTGTCAGGCAACGGTGGACGCCACTCCATTGCCAACGGTGACGAAATAAACGAACATCGGGGAAAAGAAAAAAAAATATATTCCGGTCAGAACGAAAAGGGCACACGAGCCATTAGGTTTTTAGTGGGTATATTATAGCTATCGTATATTATTATTATTATTATTATGGCCTTTGCACGCGATTCGTTTCGTAGGAAAAATTATCTTTCACACGCGCACATCGGCTGGTTTTGCCGGTGATAAAGTGTGTGAGAGAGAGAGAGAGAGAGATATTTATAGAGTAACCTTATCGGCGGCAATACCAAATGAGAAACGTGTTTTGGTAAAACGTAATATTATAACGAACCGTGCCAGTGCGGTGCGAGTCACTGACAGAGATAGAGTAAGAGGGGGAGGGGAGATAAAGAAAGAGTAAGGGGTTAGACAGGGAGTGAGTGAAAATTATTTACTTTCCATTTGTGTCGTGCACTCGTGTTAGAAACTATACTACGATAAGCATTTGAAGCATATTATATATAAATATATATATATAGGTATCTGGTATACACATTTGCCCGGTGGTTAAACGCGCGTGGCAGATACCGACGAGTGGATAAACTTTAATAATATACAATATTATAAAGGTTGCAATGTTTCGTTCTTGTAATAATATTATATTGTATCGGCGTGAACATTTTTTTCGAAAGGTCTTCGCGATCCACATTTAATGTTGAAATAACGATAAACCCAGTGTTGAAGGGTTACAAAGGCTTTAAGGAGACACGCTTCGACCACGTGATCGGCTAATAATGAGAATTAAATGAAAATTTGAATATCGACTTCAGACACACACATACACACACACAGACGTAAATATGATTCACACTTTTTTTTCTATTATATAAAAATATCATTCTCATAATAATATTTTTATTTTATTAATATTTAAATGATGAAAAAAATTTGGATACGTCTCGAGATAGGTGTAGCTAAACTGTCAATTCAGGCAATGGCCATGTGACCATAATTGTATTATTTAAAATAAAACATTCGAACGAACTCGTGCACTGAGTACATTAAAATAATATTACGTATGCCCCAAATCAGTTTTCACGAAACTTAGTTTTATTTTCCAAGCCGAAGACAATTAAAAACAAGTGTAAAGTTATTATTGTTTTAATGTTTCCATTTCAGTCTCTTTAGCCGAGGAATATCATAGAAAGGCTTTTTCGCAAACTATGGCTTTTTCGCAAACTATCTTTTGTATTCACGACCGTTTGAAATATTATTTGATTGCTAAGTTATAATTTTAAGCGATGTTCGTTCCAAGTTTAAGAACGCAAATAAATTACGTATAAACATCCAGACTGATCATTGTGTTTTTTGGATTCCTTTTACTCTGTTCCCAAAAAATAAACATATCATGATCATAAGCCATAATGTTATTGTTATTACAAAATAAATATAAAAAAAAAAATTAGATAAGCTACAGTGGTGGTGTAGCTAATTTGCCTATTCAGGACGCCGTGTGACAATAATTTAATTATTGCATTTTTAAATGCGTTTGCCAAAAAACTGAAAATCCTAGTCGAAGGCATGCCGGAGTATATTTTTATGATGTATGACCAAGTCACTATTACCATAAAACTTGGTTTTATTTAATAAGATGAAAACATTTTTTTTTTTTTTTTTTTTTTTTACACACAAAGTTATTGTCGTTTTACTATTGCAGTGTCTTCGACCGAGTAATATTACAGAAAGGCTATTTCGCAAACTATATCTACCGGATCCGCACTGTTTGAAGTATTTCATTGCTAAATTATCATTAAGCCATGTGCGTTTTCCGAGTGTTTGAACGGAAATTGCCTGTCAACATCCGCCAGATTTATTGTTATTGTTTATCTAGTGAATGCTACGCTATATTATTATTAGGCTGGAACGTCTTACATAGTAAAATATTGTACAGCATCTTCATGCCGCGGACAATAATATTAGCGTGAAAACGAATCGTCGACTGTGAAATACCGATTCAATTAAACGTATTTTATTTATGTAAACATATCGTTTGCGCCATCGATGGCAGAAGGAACAATAACCAATTTTTGTAATAATTTTGACTAAAACAAATCATCTTAAAAACGTTTACACCGTGGTATCGTTATCATAGGGTGGTAATAATAAAACATATGTCTGTAGATGACCTAACCTGACATGAAATCGAAAAAAGTTATACATATACGAACGACACACTTGCCTGCTCTACGGAATAAAATTATGGTAATTCCCGAGGACACCGGATTTAAGCCTATTAATATCCATTAACTGACATATTATATGGCAAGTAAAATTACGATACAAGTTCATAATTCCGGTTCATACTAGTTGGGTCCAAGATAAAAATCGTACACTAATTGGGTCCAGTGTTAAAAACCATATACTGCACTAGTT
The DNA here is from genome assembly GCA_027563435.1 of Nasonovia ribisnigri. Lineage (NCBI taxonomy): Eukaryota > Metazoa > Arthropoda > Insecta > Hemiptera > Aphididae > Nasonovia > Nasonovia ribisnigri. The sequence continues at coordinate 181,530 of JANEHU010000877.1, read as the reverse complement.
GGACCAAATCTCTCCCGAAAAAAAATAATATTTTTCCATGGAAACATGGCTTTTCACAAAGATGCTTTTACTTCGATGACGTCTCAAATTTTCTTTTTTCTGTCGGTCTTATAAAAATATTTGCTTCGTCGGATTCAAAGTAACTGCGTGAGATGTTTTTTCCATAATTATTTCATTTCCACTTTTACAGATTTACATGTTCTCTACAGACATCGTCTTCGTCGGAAATAATTTTTAAGTGTTTGTGGAATGAACATTTTTAAAAACATAAAGAAAAAAAATAGGATAAGATGAATAATTTTACACGTACCCAATTCTCACACATAATTTTATACATCCTGACCTAATTTTTACAAATTATTTTATCTACCAGTAGCAGCCACGTAAAATTCAGAATTGTAATTATTTTAGGACCCAACTAGGATTGAATTCAAAGGATTTTTACTTTTGTTCCTTATTAACTTGTCCCGTTGTCTCTATCGTCAGCTGTAACCAAAATGGCCATGTTACGCAAAAATAAGTTTTGCGTTGTATCTATAGGTAAAAACATATTTGGTTTTTATCTATTTTACAAGAAAATATGAAAATAGAGAAAAAACTAAGAAAAATTGCACACATTGTATGTTATTAACTTATTAAGTCATACGCACTCATTATTTTTAAATTTGATTAATATTTATTCATCTTCATTTTCTAAAAAGAATTTGTAGAATTACTCTTGAAAATCCATACAAAAACGGAAATATTTTATTTATTAATTTATCAGTTACCTATTTATATCATTCAAGCAGAAAAAACTAATAAACATTTTTATACTTGCCTGCATCCAGATATTTGTATTTTTTTTTTTATCAAATAGGCTCAAATTGGAGATAATACAACTTTATGACTAGAGTTAGGATGTTGATGACATAAAAAATCTACTTGAATGAGTAAAAAAATTGAATTTAAAAATAATAATTTTTATTAGAGATATGGGTGAGAGAGTAATTTAAAATATGAATTACAATATTACTAGACAATAGTTACATTTCAATTTTAAGAATTATATAAAATTATTAAACTGTGCCTCGGCGTATGTGTGAAATGTACTTGTTTTATAAATATACGCAAACGGTAAATATTATCGATAACCGATAATATTTAATCACAATAGAATCCTCACATTAATAATAATAAAATAATTATTTCTAATGAAATATAAATTTTCTTTTAAATCTTAAATTTGAGAAAAATTACCCCACATTGTACAAAAACTAGGTACGAAAAAAATGACCTAAAATGTCAAAAAATTACATACAATGTAAAAAAAATGCAAAATTAAATAAATAATTTCTAAATCAAAAAAGCGTGAAACAAATTTTTAACTCATAAGACAGCATTGCATAACGTCAAAGGAAAAAAAAATGCAAAAGTCTTCAATATCCCAACTCTAGTCATGACGGTGCGTCGTATTGTTTTTATTTTTACATTTAAGACCATTCGTGTATGGCGAGTGAGGAGAACTCGATGTAAATGGTTTCCATTTTTGATCTGAAAGAGGACAACATTTCTACGAATAGTCGTTTGTAGTGACGATGTGTTATGGCGCCAGGATGACTTTGTTCAAAATCCACCATCACGGTTGTTGTCAAACAACAAGCTAATAATGTATTATTATTTTTCGTTCTAGTCAACAATTGGCCATAACAAGCGTGCAAAGTACATGCACCTACCTAATTGAATATTTTTCTCGAATTAAAAAATAGTTCTGTTCGTCCATATATATTATTTATATTTTATATAAGTATATCATTATATAGATGACTAACGGAAGTCGTCTATAAAACACCTACCTGGTCACAACTCACAAATAATGTATTTTTAAATATATTACCTGAAACTATAAAAAGCGAAAACCTTTTTTTTTTTTCAACAAGGTAATAATTTTAATGGTTTCGTCCAATATGAAAATTACAGGCTTTCGTGCTAAAGTCGCGTGACTATTACTTTGTGAGAAAAAAAACGTTACTAAAATTCCTCATTAAATTTAACTCACCAGAAAAATACAGTAATATTATTTTAGTCACATTTCTTACAAATGATGTGTACGCATTTGAAGTCTTTTAATTAGGCAGACGTCGCTAAAAGCCTAGGAGAGCCATTTCATATTATATCCAAATAATAAAAACAAAAATTAAAAAAATAGGAACACTATAGTTATATGTTATGTAGTTATACGTATATTAACCGAGACTTTAATTAAAGCTTCATGCTTTTTTTTTTTTTTTTTTACCAAGTGTGTCTAGAACTAATGGTTGAAAATAAAAAAATAGATAAAATAACAATAACAATAACATCATCAGCATTTTAAGGCTTAATTATTTCCATATTTCTAATGAGAGATTCGTACGGAATTGACACATAAACATGAAAACTTACGTTGAAGTTTAAACAAAAACAGTTTTTTTTTCTTTTAAATCAATCTCACAAAATATACAACTATTGCTTTAATCCAGTGAAACAAAACGAAATTGTTTTGAACACTGCCTTTCCAATTAATTGAGATTCGAAGTTTTAATTTTTTTTTGTTCATAAACTTTTAAATGAGTTCATTGGGATGTGAAAAATGGTGGATTATTCTCAGATAAAATGAAACTCATTAGAAAAAGAGCTCTTTTAATTACAATCCATATTCCATATACCTTCAAAGTGTACGTTTGCAGGTGAAACTGTGAAAGTTTACTAAAACATATAATAATAATAATAATAAACTAAATGCTCTGTTTGCTTTATACGTACTACAATAGTTAACAATTTTAACAATTGGATTATTTCATCAGATTGAAATAAACTGTATACATATAAACATACTATATAAACCTGTAACCAGTTATAACCAGTTAAAAATATATCATACGCAAAATAATTATTTAAATTCATCAATTCAATTAAATAAGTAATTTGGATTAATAATAGAATACTATCATCCACTATAATGTAAAACATTTGAAATTATAGGTTTTAAATTATTTTCAGTAATGTACACATATAATAAGTTATTACATATAACAAGTAAATCATCAATGATATTAGACTCCATTATAAATAACTGCAAAGATGCCACTGATCCCGTTGCTTTAAAAACTTTATTTACCTCTTTAGTCCGTGCTAAATTAGAATAAAATTCGGTGGTTTGGTCCCCTCGCATAAGATATCAAATTCACAAAATCGTTTCTTACGTTTTGTAGCCTTCAAATTTAATACTATTACTCGTGAGCCACATTATCCTTACCGGCCATATAATACAATTTGTTTCATATTGTTAGTTTATCAGAAAAAATAAAAATAAATTAGGTACTTAAAACTTTTATTTAATTTAATGAAAGGTTATACTGTATAGAACTATTTAGTTGTCTCAATGTTAATGTCCCTCAGTGTATAACTAGGTCTACTACAATTTTTTTTATGAATTTTCAAGAAAAAAATTTGCATTAGCTTCACTTATCAATATTATAATCATTTCATTAGCGAACGAAGCAATAAATAAACTATTCAACTTTACTTCTTTGGAATCTTTATGTAATTATATGAATATTTATTATTTATTATTGTATAATTTGTATTATTACTAAAATGAGTTGTATAACTGTCATATTTTTACTATTATATAATATTATATTGTATTTGGATCTTACGATCTGTTGAAATTTATAATAAATAAACATATTTTTCATACCTACTAGTTGTGAGCATTTTAGGTTTTTGGAAATAATATAATTTCTCTTAGTTTTACATAATACTATTTTGATGTCCCCGTTTAGGTATTCAAAAGTCTATAAAATAGAAAACACAACCATTTTATGTTGAATAATATGATAACAGTATTTCCACTGAAGTTTCTTCGAAACGATGTACGCCGTGATCGTATAAACGTTGAAACATTTATGTACACGACAGAAAAAGAAAATATACTGTTTATTGCGAACGTAAACTCCATGATATTAGTTTAGATGTCAACCATGTTTTACGGCCATCAGGATCCGTTAAAACACATAATGGTTCTTGTGTCTGGAACGGTCCGACAAGTCAATCCCATTTCACTAAACAATTTATATACATGTTTTAGACGAAACTTCTAAGATCATTATCAAAATATTATTATAAACTTGATGAACGATGCGCAACTGTCGAGTTACCTCACTTAAACACGTCATCGTGCATAGAGTAGGTAAGGTGAGATTGGGTTAAACATCATATTTCAATTTTCTATTCCTCTATGATTTATGAATTCGTAGTGAACTTTATTTATCGGACTAAATTATTAATATTTTCTATACTAATCACATTTTAGTGTCAGTCAAAATTGTTTTAAAATTTAATCTAAATTATATAATATAATCATCAACACATCATCATTCAAATAGTTTTGTATTAAATTCGATGTGTGAATCATAAAATAATAATATTAATTAAATCTAAAATTTTGCACTGTTGAATTATACTGAATGAGTTCAATTAGTTACTGTAAACTTATAGTTCACACATATGGTGTATAAATATTAATGCGGAATTGAAGCAATAATCAATTTCTAATAAAAATAATAGTATATTTTAATTTATGAGATATTATAGATTCATTACATATTACGCTTTTAGAAAGTGGACACAATATTATGTTTAAGAACTAATACAGACACAAAAATTATCACTGATTTTTAAAAAAAGTCATAAAACAATCATTTTAATAACAGAAGCATTTTTGCACAGTTGGATTAGACTAACAGATTGAAAATGGGAATTGAATGTATTTACTGTAAATGTATAGTTAAGTTAAAATACCTATTTATTATATAAAACGTATCAATAAAAACTGAGACAGTAATAAATTTCTAATAAAAATAATACCATTATAATTTATAATATACATAGATTCTACGAATATTATGCATGTTACGCTTTCTAGAAACGTCTACATACCATATTATGTTTAAGAATTAAGACGAACACTACTATATAAATTTTCTATTTTTTTTTTGTAAAAAGTAACTCAAATATGTGCATACAACAGTATTACTATATTTTTTATTTTACATGAATAAAAAAGTACAGAAAATTTACAAGAAGAAATTTGGTTTGGCTCGGGTGTATTCAATATATAAAAATCTTGTTTATTCGTAGAAAAAAATATTTATAAATTTAAACTGTTGAGCTCTTTGTTGATCCAAAGTTTCATTATAATTTCATAATGCTTCGTGAGCACTCATTCATAATATTAAAACTTTGATACTTTGCCCTTAAAATATTTTCCTCGATCCCGCGTACTTAACACGGAATTACCTATTTAACTTCCGACAAGCTGTCCTGGTGCTGCGCATATTGAAAACGATAAAATATTTATATTAATAAATTCGTTTATATCATTTAAAGTCTATACGCAGAGGATTAACATCGACGTTCGCTTAATTTGCGTGGGAAACCGTTGTAGCGTACATTTTGGACGATTCTGTTACGAAGTTTGTAGTGGTAAGGAGAGCTGATGTTGTTTTGTTATTTAAATGTTTCGAAATTAGATTACAGCATTACGGGTAATGGGCATTAGAGTTACCTAACTAACGGATTCGTCAATCGGAACGAAGATGGGTACTTTAAGTTTCCGCTGCACCTTGACCCGGAGAGGAGTTTATTATACCGAAATTCTAGTGTCCGGACCCGTTAACACTGCTGCACAGCGGCTTGCACACTTGGGTACGGCAAACTTTACGATTAAAGGTGTATTATTATTTAATGATTACGCCAAATGCTCGACGAACGCGTTCCGACTCGACCTGTTCGGCGGCATTAAATTCCGAGGCTGTAAACGAGCTTGTACGATACGTATAATATAGTAGCTGGTAGGTAGGTAGCTACGTCGTCGTGTTTTATTACGTGTTTAATAAAATTTTAACGATATAATAATATTAAAACGTAAATCGTATCGACAATGTGCGCGTATGACTGCTGCGTATATGGTGTATTATTATTATTATTATCATCATCAGTCAACAGTATACGACGATTGAACTTTTTACTGCTAGGCTTGAAAACAAAACGAAATATTTTGATTTCGATTTCCCACGTCCACATTTGTTTTTAGATTCTGAGTTCATGTCACTACGATCGTATTGTATTACAATACATTCATTGCGGTCGTCGGCATTTGGGGTGGTATAAATGCTTAGTGTTTGGAATCAGCATCTGTTCTACTGTGAAAAGTGATTCTAGTCGGTGAATTCGGAAGGTTACTCATAAGTTGATTTGATAGTAGTTAAAAAAATATTAAAGATATACAGGCACACTTATTTTTCAAATGAATTTAAGTTTACATTTTAGGCCAAATTCATCAAAATCAAATTCATAGAAGTTTTTCTACCTCTATCAAAAAAGAAAAGCTCACCAGAAAGTTAAGCTATTTTTGAAATGATTTCAATTTTTATTTTTATCGTTAAACAAATAATATAATAAATTGAAAAAATAGTGCAAACATTTTTTCATCAGCCGGATATCGAACCTGTTGTTTCAAAACCACTAGTTCCACGAATAATTATTTTTTGAAAACTTACTGGCTAATAAATGTGAAAAAGAAATATGGGCACCTAATCCAACTATCCAGCGGTACTTCACTTCCTACTAAAGTTGACTTCAGAGAGTTTAGCTTCGGAGACCTTATTTAGTTCCAACACTACTTTCAGTCGACGACACCATCGGACGTACCTACAAGTGTCTTAGCTATTTTTTTTTTTGTATTCAAATACACGGGTTTGTTCTAATGACAACGAATTTAAACGATTTACTATAATATTTATGTATGCATCTATCCGAAACTTTGTTATATTATCATAATATGATAATCAAACACATAATATAATAGTATATAAATAATATATATATATATATATATATAATATATATATATTATGATTATTTGATACTTACCTCGTAAGTTGTTTTAATAGTAATTCACTGGTTAAAGATACACTGGAGCACATACATTTTTCATGTTCATTTAAATTTCAAATGTTGACAAAATTCATCAAAATGACAAAATCCCGAAAATGTTCAAATTATTTTTCAGTTGGGAATGCATAAAAGTTTTTCTTTTCATAGCTTACATTAGAACTTTTAATAGAAGATTCCAAACAAGTTTTTCTAACTTTTACGAAAAAAAAAGTTCACCGGAATGTTACGCTATTTATAGTCATGAGCTATTTTCGACTTTTATTAATTTTTTTTAAAACTATTAAATTATATTATTAATTGTGCAAGTATGCTAGGACGACACAATGTCTGCTCATAAACGTTTTTCGTATGCAATGATTTATTTATTTATGAACACATACATATTATTGCAATGGCATACTCGACAACTAGCAGAGCGATACCTATACTTGTCCACCTTTTTTACTGAATTAAATAATTTACAATAATATATAGATCTTACAATTTCGTGATTTTTATTTTTATTTAGAATATTTTTATCCAATAAATAAATGACATTTGCATAATTGCATGTGGATGCGTAATACGTATGATGAGAACGATTAGTTGGAAGTATACACACATTAAGACGATCTGTGATTACAAGGAGAGAAAGAATTGCCTAAACACTTTTTTAAAACCCTAAGAAGATACTTTGCAGGGGCCTTAAATAAATTTGTATTAGAAGGTACATCGATTTTCCATAAATGCATATTTTCTAGGTCAAGACTTTAAGATCTCTCTACTTTCCTAGTTATTTAGGAACTGAACATTTAATAACGTGATTTATTTGTGAAAGGGTTCTTAAACGATTATATGAAATGGAGTGTATTATAGTGCATTTTATCATTATACATTCTTGAGGTATAAAATCATTTTATTTCCCTGCCTCTGCACTACTTTCATAAACGTTTTAAATCCTAAGGATTTATTAAATATGATATCAGTATGTTAAATTATATAATATTATTATATAATAAATGAATTATTGGCTTCATAATATCCGGTAGAAAATCGTTATTTTGAGAAAACTATCCACTCACAAAATAGGTATGTCAAATGAAGATTTAACATTAACATTATTGTACTAATGAAATAAAGTTGGTTGTGCACTAGTTCTAAGAACAACTTCTGAAAATATAAATTAAATTCATAAATTTAGGAAATTATAATAAAGGAAAACCCATAATAATTTAACGATAAATCGTGAACGGTAGACAAAATGTTTCTACATATTAAAATATAATTTTTACTTGTTTTGTTTGTTGTTTTCATCATTTATATTATTATAAACAGCTTAGAATTTGATAAAATGACAACGTTTTAATTCCATTTTTTGCTGTGCGTGTACCACTGCGTAGTGCTACACAATTCCCCCTTCCAATTATAAGTCCATCTAGTTTGTTTTTAAGATTAGTCTTAACAATGGGCCGTCCACACGATGATTGAACGTTTTAACGATATACCTCTCATCTGAAGTGGAAAATTTGCTTGAGTGATCATAGTAAAAGCTAATTACAAAGAACCATGGTACACTATTGTTGTATATTTTTGTAATTACATACATTGTTAATTCTATATATAGGTAAATTATATTTTCAAAATATGATATTTGCTTTACTCAACATCAGAGCCCTGTTTAAGAACTTTGAGGCCCGGGGCTCATTTTTTAATGGGGCACTAAACTTAAATTATTGTAAATTGAATATATGTTTTCTTTACTTAATTTTCATATTGAATTTATTTTTTAAGATTATAAATAAGTTATATCATAAAGTACATAAGTAATTATTTAATGACGATTGATGCGATTGAAACATATATAACTGTATTAAAGTATATGGGGGCCCCTAATTATGTGAGTGCCCGGGGATGTGGTGGGGATACCGCCCTTCTAAGTACTTATGTAGGGATCTGCTTAGCATGACTATAGTGTAATACAATAAGGGATACAAATGTTAAGATTTATATACAGAAATGCTCAGGAGTTTAATGATCTGGCCTTTTGGAAATTATACGTTGGATTTTACAATACGGCTCGGTTTATTATGGAGTCCCTACTAGTCCACGTTAATCGATTAATATTAGATAAGAAACCAAGTTATTTTAATAAGGTGTAATTGGTGTAACTCAGTTTACACCAATTCTTCATTTGATTTAAAACTAGGGCTTGTCCTATTTTTATCGATTGAACAATTTTAAAATATGTTTTATTTATAATCTAATGTTAATAATGAAATAGAATATTGTTCTGAATTATTAGGAGGTACACAGAGTGATTATGTAAGCATGCTCGCCCTATTTATACGGTTAAATATTATGCGTGTATTTGAATTCCGATTTTTACCTAAAGACCATATTTTCGAATACTTGAGATTTTTCGTACCGCTTAAAGATGATCCTGTGTAGTGATGGGCAAAATTATCTTGGTCTTGCAGTCTTGCAATATTTTTTTAACAAATTGTAATACAAAACCTTATGGAATTACTTTTAGCAGCCGAATATGAGACAAATGTTGATGTGCGAGCAGTGAGCACAAATAAATATAATAATAATAATAATAATATAAGTCACCGATACAGCCGATACGGTTTATTTATAAGCCACAATATTTATTTAAGGCTGTAAATACCTCTCTCTGTTGAATATAACACTAATAACAGTATTTAATTAAAGTTAGTATTATTATTATATTGTACCCATTTATTTCGTTTGCTATTCGTGTAATACTGTCAAGTGTTATATTGTGTATAGGTACTAAGTACTAACTACTATACGTCGATTGTCGTATTTCGCTAGTGTTTAAACTATTAAGTATACTATTATTATACATAATAGGTACATATTATTTATCAAAATGAGTGTTCAAAATAGTACTAGTGTGAATCTGGATTCAACATCCCATCCACAATTCCAAACTAAATTTTGTGACTTTTTTGAAACCATCACTAATAAAAATCAGATATCGGGCAATTGTAAATTGTGCGAAAGAAATAAAAAGATATAATAAAAAAATTAATTTTTTTTTTAAATAAAAAAGAGTCTTGCAGCAAAACCAAGACTTGGAGTGCAAGACCAAGGCTATAAATGGCTTGCCATAGTCTTGGTCTTAGTTTACCCATCACTAATCCTGTGACAAAAAAAACTTTTGTTTTTCAAATAAGAACTACGATTTTACCCTATCGATTGTTCAGCAGATATTTTTTATAATTTTGATGTATGTAAATAAAAATTCAGACTAGAAGTTTTTGATATACATTGTGTTTACAATTGACTTTGTGTTATATGGATAATATATCTATGCAGTAATGGCTAATGGGTTTTAGGTTTTAGGTGCTTAGATAATTTGAAAATGTAGTACCTATTTTGTAGATTGTATTTTTGGTAAACTTTTCTTAAGGATTTTTATCCTTATTAGTTATTATATACAATTTAATAACTCAGAAACTAATTATAATTTTGATTTAAATGCATCAATGTGTTCAAGAAACTATCCGCTAAATAAATTGCAGTAAAAAAAATTAGGTTCTGTTTAGAAAAATATAAGTACCGTCACAGGACACTCTTTATGTAGTACAAAAAATATTAGTAATTTTAAAAGACGGTTTTTGGGTATACTTAACAGTTCTGAAAAATCAGAGCTCGAATAAATTACGTACTATTAAAAAGAAAAAAAAGGGGTGAGCATGTTTAAAAAATGACCCTGTATATTTTAATGTGCCATTCCTTAACTCTAAGAACAACGTTTTATTCTTTATTACTCACCAGTGTCAAAATATTAGTAATCACATCCATTTTGGGCCTACTAACAGAATATTAGTGAACTAAAATAATATTAAAGATTTTGATTTATTTTGCTATGGCATTAATCGACTAAAATTAATTACCCATGTTTAAGTAATTGTATTGTTTATCGCTGTATTTTGTACACGCAGTGTTTAAGTATTGTCCATAATTGTATTGGTCTGCACTGTTTGCCTTTGGGCCGCCAAATTAAAATTATTATTATCATATTCTATATGACGAATTATTTTTTTAGGTACCTACGTGCATTTCTAGGCAACGCGATTTTAGTAGGTCGATGCTTTAGGGTTAGAATGTTCGACCGACAAAAGCACAGAGAATATTTCGCCCTGTCGTCTTGGCAACAAAACAGATCGAATAATAATTGTACTAATATCAATCAGCAATCAAGCTGACAAGTATCTACCGTATAGAATGTGAACCCGACGTCCGTTCGTCCGTAACGATACCACAATAGGGCGATACGTTTTCAGTTTACTTCTCATTAATTTCCATCTTTCTTCGACGACATTCGGGGAAAGAAACTGTAAAGGGTGGAAAGGGAGGGGTAATTTTCTGAAGAAAAAAAATACTCCGACATTATATTGTTTACTCAAGAACCTTTAAGACAACCATAATTATAATATAACGTTAAGATAAACAAATTATGTATATTATTATACAAATTACGCAGTTTAAAATAATTAATGAAGAGTTTTAATTTCAAACTTTTTTCTGTCGAACAAATTTTCGAACGTAATTTATCAAGTTTTCTTTGGTTCTGCGTCGAGATTATATCTAACAAGCAGTAGATAAATAATATTTTATATTATGATGTACTCCATATAATTTACTGGCCGAGGGATTATTTTGTTTTGAGATATTTTCGTTATAGAGTTGTTTTAACTAGGTAGTCAGTGATGGTACTTTGAAGATATTTCGACCAATATCGTCGTACACGTTTGAGATTTTTTAGAAAGCTGCATATTTATAACGACAAATAAAAAAATAATTTTGGACAGTAATTATTTATATAAAAGCGTTTAGTCAAATCGAATGTTATGCAATTTAACTTAAACCGTAAAAACGAAATAATTGGTATTGATTTGAACTCAGTACAAATACTCTGAACATAACTGATAGATGCAGTTTTAAATTAATTATAAGACTTGATAAATATAATATTATCACTCACTCATATTATACAGTATTTATTATAATTCTTATAGTTTTGAGCCAAATATCAATCCACTTTATAACAAAGGTAAAATTTAGTAAAAACAGTCCGAATCGAGGAAGTATTTAAGACAAATTATATATATATTTTTTCGTTGACGAATAATTAAAATAATTCTTATTTAAACAAAAAAAAATAAAAAATAGTAATTGCCTATTGACCCAATTTTGGTTTTCAAAAGTAAACAATTTAAACTTTACTCTGACAGCAGTTGTTGAAAACCTAAAGTTCTAAATAGGCATTTACTTGTTAGGTAACAAATAACAATTACATTTTAAATTTATTCTATTCAAATATTGTTTTAGTTTTTTAGCCAACCCTACGACAATATATTATTACAGATTGTTTTTTTCTCGCCCGTAATGTTTAAAAAACACTATGGCAAAATGCCAAAACAATTAAAAGTTATGGTCATTGAGCGTGTACTATCAACGTTTACATTCTCATTATTCATAAATGCGTAAGAAAAACACGTAAAATATTAAAGTTTTTGCCCACGTCCAATATACGCGTATTGTAAGTGCTGCGAACAGACATTTCCATTTTGGAATGTCCATCTCGATAATAATAATAATAATAATAATATAACAGCTAAACCGGCGATATCACAGCTGACACTATCAGCAGATATCCTTCACGTTATTCGTTTATATCGGAAAACTAATTACTGTTTCGTTTCCATTAGCCGACGGATGGAAACATTTTCCGATAGAACAGATTTACAAAATAATTGTAATAATATGTCTGTCTGGTCAAGCCGGCTTCCGAGCTTGAATAGCGAAAACTATGATGTAGGTACAACAGTCGTTTCAAAAATGATTTAATTAATATTTAGTGTGCATTGGAAATACAGCATTCATCGATCCGAAAAGTATTTGAATAGCATCGTCGAATAGTACGTGCAGTATCGTTTCCCGCATTGTTTAAAGTAAACAAATGGCACATTATAGTATTATAATATTATTATTATTATGTTGTTAAATACACCAAAGCCAGTTCCGAGAATTACGGTGCATGCCCATAAATACACATCGTTTTGAAAATAGATGAGGAAGGGATCGCCACGGTACTTCGATGCTGAAAATTGCAAATTCTTTGTCGTCGTCATTTATTTTAACGGTTTAAAATTAAATTCATTATAACGCACTAAAATATCATAATATTTTACGGTACACAACAATATTAAATTATAATAATATCTAGTTGCAAGAGGCTATTCAAACCCAAATTATTATTATTATATGTTATGGTACATATTTTCTCCATAATATACGTTCATTCGCTTAGAATATTATATTATTATGTATTCTTGTTTCTGAAACAATGTACCGTTCACTCGGCGCAATAATGATTATACCGACGACGAGTAATAACATCGCGTTTTAATATTTTTCACTCAGAGTAGGTATGTGTGTCGGGCCCACCGACCCGCCTTCGACCGGGTCCACCGTCACCCACACCATAATGCGTAGGTACTCTTCGCACCCACCCCCAGTTGAACGACGGGGGTGGTAAAGTTTTACGATTCCCAAAAGGCTCCTCATCTTCATGACCAGGTCGTATGCACGCAGTTGTTGTTACGAACACATGTTGCTGCGAATTATTATTAGACGGCCATGTTACTTTGCATAACGGCGGCGATGTTTTCGACTTCATTACGACGACGACGCCCTCCACCCGCGTCGACCGCCACCTCCACCGCCCGTCAACCACCTCCAAAAAAAGAAAAAAGAAAAACTGTTCGTTTCAAAACCAGCCACCTCGAGAAGTAGGAGACGGCGGGGGGGGGGGGGAGCCGAGAGGTCTGCGGAAAATTAAGGTTCTACATTTCACCGAGAGTATAATACGCACGAAACCCGGGGACTGTGAGCGCAACAAACATATTATTATAAACCACCCCCTCCACACCGCCACCGCTGAAACCTCCATCACGTTTCGTACGGTTCGTAGGTATACATTATACACATATTATTACTATTATTATCATACACGTCGCGATGGAATTAATTCAAATTATGCGTAATACCTATTATCCCGAAAATTATGTCCGAGAGATAGATGTGACTATATACGGTGTTTTCAGCAGCGTATATTATCATTATTTGTCGTATTACGTAGTATACCCATATAATAGTAATGGTGTCTATGCTCGCGAAACATTGGGTAATAAAGTCTCTTTTGCATGAAACCGTTGTAGATACTACGATATTTACCTACGTCCGTTGACGTTCCTAAAACAATAAAATCCTTTCTAGTTCTAATGAGTAATAATGCGTATCTAGTAGGTACGAAATTAATATGTTTATTATCGTTTGTATTTCGATTGATATTAATTTGATCGATTGTCCAAGAGAATTTGAGTTATTGATAAATGTCAATTTATTATTAACAAATAATATTCTACTCGGGCCAGTCAATTTAGGGCCGGCGTTTAACTAAAAATTCAGTATGTTTTAGAAGTCCCAGGCAATAATTTTCAAGTACAAAATCTGTTTCATACATCAGTAGGTACATAGTAGTAAACATTTTTTTTATAATTTTTAGTTAGTTTTGTTCATTTTGAGTGCATATTTTTACATAACAATATACATTTTTAGATTTAAATTAAACTTAAATATATTATCAAAAGACATTTTTTTTTTGGCTATTTACCATTTGTGAATCGTAGGTACTATTTATGATTTAAATAAAGGCATTCTAGGACTCAAACCAATAACAACTAATTGTTATTGATTAGTTGGTGTCGTCATTGAATTCGTTAAACTCGTATTTTCGTTTGCTCGAGATAAATAATATTGTTCAATCAAATTTTAGGTAATTTTTTGAGGACAGTATTGCAATTTAAACACATTTTTTAGGCATCTATTTTCTATTTTTTAGAACATTTTTCAATGGTCTTTAGTCTTCAGGGCATTTAAGTTCTGGCCCTAAAAATAATATAAAATTACATAGTTGTGCATACTAATATAATTCGCTATGAACATATAAAATCTGAGTCATTATAATGAATATTAGAAGAATATATTATTATCTATTATTCAGAAGAATATATAGCGATTTCACTGAATATATTTACACGTATTTATCTTCGTTTAAAACGAATTTCATTACTGAAGCGAACGTGTTTTTTTATTGGAAAATTATTGTTTATTTAACGGAATCACAAAAACCCCACAAAAAAAAGCTTTTGTTATTATTTGTTTTTATTAGGAGGATTCAAGTCAAGTGCTAAATCCTTAAGAGCCATCTGAAAATCGGAAGATACAACTCGCACGAGTATGGTGAGAGTGTAGTTTGGTTCCGAAATTGAAAGAAACAAACAAACATCTAAGCTGGGAAGGGCTGCACATGGTGGTCGCAAGTATATTGACGAATCAACTGTATAGTTGTGTTTCATTTATTTTATTTTAAAAACATCACAAACGTATATTGTTCGTTTTAATTTCCAATCAAAATTTATGAATTATGCTTACATTCGGCTACCAGCTGTGCTGTTATTAATCCGTAACAATTTTCTCAATGCGGCGATTAGGGTTTTAGAATTTTGTAAAATGTTCATGAAATATTCCATTTCTATGAAAAAGAAAATATTTATAATATCTAAAAGTTTAAAGTCATTGACTTAGGTACAAGTGAACATTTTTAAAAGTTGGTTTATTGTATATGAAACAAAAACAATATGTAACATATTTACATAACATATAGAAGTTGTTTAACAAATCTAAAATGTAACAAATTTAAACATAACCTTTTAACTTTTAAGTCACAAACTCATAAACCAACTCAGCATCATGACATTTTATTTTAGAACTCATTAAAAAATATTTTTTTTTTTTATTTTAACCCATTAATTCAGTTACTTAATACTACCTAATAATAATCTATACTAATACTAATAGCAATGCAAAGTGTTATAACTTTATAAGCCTATACAATTTACCAACACGTTATAAGTATATAACAATGTAAGTTATATTGCTGTAATACTTTATTTTATAGATTATTAATCACTTAAAATTCTAGTATTTCTAATAATATAATTTATAAATTATTATAATGCAATATTAATAGATAACCCTTAATATATTAGCTATAGCGTAATATTGGTATACCTTGGTTGATAACAGACAAGTTATTCCGATGTTTTTTGTGTGTAATCAATACATTAATATCAATCATTTTTTTTCCATGGCATCGATTAAGCATTACATATAGTTTCATCGATAAAGCCATCGTTTATTAATCTTCAATTAGTACATTACACACAATTAATAATAATAACAATTTTATAACAAGCCATTTACAATTTAAGATTTTTTTCTTTAACGACAAATTAGTTTCCGTACACTTTGGTTGCCAAGGACTACTTTCCTTAGCAATTGCTAGTATATGTTACGGTAAAAGCCTGGTCACTAGGTTAACCTAGGTTTTACTATTTGTACTCAGTAAATGGTGAAATTCTTAATTTTATTCGGGCTTTTATTTAACAGGTTGTATACATCCTAGGATGTACAAATTGACTTAGTAGAAACTGATCAAAACACAACAATAAGCTGCTTAAAAATTATAATTATATATTATTAAAACAAAACTACTGACAGCTATTCAAATTCTTTATAAAAAAAAATGCATTTTAAGTTGTATATTTTTTCCGGCAATCACACCTCAAAAATCCTTGCTCGCGACGATTAATTACAAATATTTCGCAGAGGTTATTTTTGCGCTGTACAACTCTAAATGCATTTTTTTTTTTAAAGAATTTAAATAACTGTCCGTAGTTTTTTTTAATGATATATGATAAAAATTTGTACCCAGATTATTGTTTAAATTTCATGTGTCGTGTATTGATCGGCTTCTACGAAGTCAATTTGTACATCCCAGGATGTACACAACGCGTTTAGTAGAAGCGGATAAAATTAAAAATGCCATCATTTACTGAGTATAACCACTGGCACCTAGCGTTAACTAGTAAAAGGTACTAGGTACCTAACCTAACCTAGTACCTAAGTTTACCTAGTGATCGGGGTTTTACGGTATTCTGAGTCATTCCGTGTATTGTAAACTGTTTATCTATTGTCTTCAACAATTTTAAATGACATGATTTTAGAAAATATATTCACGAAAATACTGTTGAAGTATTATACTTTTAACATTTAAATATAAATTTTAACTAATTACTAATAATTATATTGTGTATTAATTGAAACCAGTAATTTCAGTTTTATAGACTGGTCAAACAGAATGCACGTTAGGAAGATGGTGGTCACGATTTTCGTCTGGCCTATGCTGTCCGTGTTAATTGTTATCAGTGTCAGCTCCTAGGTGTAAATATGTAGATCCTATTCAGACTGACCGCCATGGTTTAAGAGAGTAAGGTCGCCCAGCGAATAAAGTGTCTACCGAAATCACCATGATAAACAGCTGGAAAACTCGCCACTAGCTCTTCTGTGTTATACTCGCTTTATACCGAGGTGACTAATAAGCCCGTAAATATTCTGCTTCGATATCTGCACACATCATGTCACAAGCGCTAGTGGTTAGTTAATCAGTTGATTCTGAGAGTAATTCCAATTGCCATGTGATATCGCTTATGACATAGCCTGTCGAGCAACTAATAATCGTGCTGAGCGCTTACAGTGTTTGACTTGCTAGCGAGCGGAGGACAGAAGATCTCCGTCACCTTACCTCGGCGTTCTGCCCAGCTCTCTCTTCTTCAATATTTCCAATCATCTATAATCGAACACGTTTAATAGAAAAAAATATATTTTTCATAATCGCATTGAAATATTTAAAAAACAGTGACATTTTCAACTTTGGAATATTTCAACTGAAAAACTCAACCCTAGAGGCGAATACACACTATAATACTGATACTATTATTACCTTATTTAATTAGTTTAAAAACCTAATACTAAGGACTAATATGTATCATATTGTATAGTATTGGTACACTGAGTTAGGTAATAATTCATTGAATATTCGTTTAAATTTCGATTTAAGTTCATAAAAGTGTACAATAAATTCGTCTGCTTAACCATTTGCAGAATTTAGAGGTTGGTTTTCGTTTTAAAAAATAAATTCGTATCACTGCAGCAGGATGTAGTTCACTCCTTTTAAATTGAATACAAAATCCTAGTAGGTATCTGAAATGTGCTCATGAAGTGATACTGAGATATACCAAAAAATCAAAATTTGAATAAATACATTATTTAAGGATAAACGGTGAGGTAAGCATGCTTGGTAAATCGCCCTATTTGCATATATATATAAATATGTAAGTATACCGTACAACTGTGAAATCTTTGACTAAAATTATGTCACTCGATATATACAGTACATACACAAAATGTATAATAAAAGTTATTTCTTCAAATATTTTAAAATAATAAACGCAAATACACGATTATCTAAGTGCATATAATCACATTTTAATTACATTGAACATTTTAGTCATTTCACGACATAATTTATTTAGTTAATCTGGCTATACTGCTTACTAAATACGCTAGCACTTAAAAATGTCAATTGAATCATCGTTATTTATTATTAATAAATTTAGGACTCATCGTAAAAAAAAATATTAAAGTATAATAAATTATTCTAAGCTTTCTTTGTCGTCTCTATTTGGAAATAAACGTACGCTGATATTAATATTTATAACATTATAATACTAACACTTTTAAAGGGATGTTTTGTTTCAAAACTTTTATTTCACCAAAATAAAATTTTATGACGAAAACTATTCAGAGGATGTTCGCGTGTTTTTTCTCTCTCTATGTGGAACACGCTTAACATAATATATAGACAAAATGCATTTTACGCGGATTCATATTTTATTTTTTTTTTCGAGTAAAATCACATATAATTACAAAAACCATAGAGAATAATATTTTTCAGAGTATGACACATCGATTTGTCCAAATATCGTCTCAAAACCATTGAAGCATCATTTCAATTTACAGACATTTTTTTTTTTTTGAAAATCAATATTACAACTAAGTGAAATAACAACAAAATATGACGTAATAACCAATATGTCATTATACTATCAAAAAAATTATCCTCAACCCAAATATATTACTCAAAAATCATTAAAAAAGGTTGGATAGCGTGAAAACGTAAAGCGTTTTATCTATGTGACTCGTGGGTCTGAGAGAGGAGATAACAATTGGGCCGACATCCTCATTGGATTGTTGCAAAAATATCATAGTTATGTGGGTGCAAATTCTACAGAATTTGTTGAATACAAACTGTATAAAATGTGTTTAAGCATTGGACAAAAAAAAATTCATACAACTGAGAATAATGATTTTTGTTTAAACTCAAAATATTAGTGCATTTAATTTTCATAAATATATAAATATCGCAGATGGGATTATTATCAACACGAATTGTTATTTAAATTTCAACGATAAACCAACTGGTTAGTGTTTATTTTTTTTACTCGAACCGTAATCAAAACAATTTTAATTTAGTAGTTGAGTAAATGTGCGTTCCCCTTAACAACAGTTTTGGCAAATGGAAAAATATAAAGTTTTTCTTCATCTCGACATTATTATTATTTTTAAAGTTAGCGTGTCATCTTATTGTCTGGAATGAAAATTCTTCGGGGGATCTAAAAAACACATTTCCCCGGGATTTCTCGGGACCAATAACAATAGTAATAATCGTATCAGTAAAAAAAAAAAAAAAACAGGAAATTGAAACACTGCGTCGGCTGTGCGCATTTTGCAAATCCTCCCCGGTCGTCTTCGGCCGCTCTAGTTATCATCCCCAACCCCTCCACCACGTCGGCCCAGGAACGAACCTGAGTATCCTTAGCGAACCTTTTATTGCGCGGGTTATTATTATATGTGTATATGCACATTACGGGTGGACGTTAAAAAAAAGTTTCGCTTTCAGGGTTGTTGCGTAAAAGATAGAGATGATATCTCGGAAACGAGAAATAACTATAATGATAAAACAAAAAGTTAGATTCAGATAGTAAATGACGTAAGTGGGAGGAAGGAGGAGTGAAGGGGCTGCTTGATCGGTGGCGTCAGGATTCTTGTCGTCAGAAGTTATAAAACCAGAGGGACTTTAAACGTGACCCGTTATTTTTCTTTTTTTTTTTGTCCCACCACCGCCAAATCTCTTCTCCGCTATAACACCGCAGTAGTTATGATTATTACTCTACACGAGTATACATATATGTATATATATATATATATATTTATGTGTGTACCAAAGGAATAACAGATAAATCCGATGTATAGTTTTCGAAATTGAATTCCCAAAAGAACACGTCATTAATTATTATTATTATTTTATTGTAATACGACCGATCTTCATACTTTCTTATTCGACGAGATGTGTACCACATAAAATAAAATGGATAATTCTTTGCTTTTTCAATTACCGTGGAATTTAAATGGACGATCGAGTTAAAGTCATTTCATACACTCGTCGTTAATATATTATATGCTTTGTACGGTGATGCGAACACCTCCCGATAGCGGACGGTTTTTTAGGAACTGACTACAAACTTTCTATAATCTGAAAATTATAAATAGCGGATAACATTTCAACGACCGACAGTGTCAGGTATATAGAGGTTTACTTTATTATACATTTATTTATACAAAATGGTGTCGTGTTAATCAATACCAACATTTCAGAAATATATCAAAATAACCATTTGTACGTTATTTTAAATTTAAATGAAATATATTTTTCTTATTTTTACAACAATAATAATATGCTGCTCAAACTTTATAGTAGTTTATCGTTGACATACTTATAAATACATTTAAGTAAATATTAAAAAATTAAAAATTTTAAAAATGTATTTTATCATATCATTATTTTGTTAGTCAATAGGTAACTACATTTTAAAAATATATCAATAGAATCATATTTAGTACGTTTTTTTAAAATTGTTATCAACCATTTCTTTTAATATTTTTGCAATAGCAGTAAGCTGCTCAAACTTGTCATTTATACTTAATAAACTTCTAAATAATTTTTAGTAAATATTTAGAAATTAAAAATTTTAGAAATGTGCATACGTAATGGAACAGGGTGTATAAGCTTTTTTTATTATAAATGTATTCAAAAATATATCAAATTAATAATTTGTACTCTATTCAAAATATTGTAACTTAACATTTATTTTACTTTTTCTACAATAATGGTAAACTACTCAAACTTTATCCTAATTTATATTTAATATGCTTATAAATACATTTTAGTAAATATTTAAAAATTTAAAAATTGAATTCATTTTTTAAAATGTGCATACTTTAAGGAAAACCTGTATAAGCTTTTTATTATAAGTGCATTAAAAAAAAATGTGTACGTTAATAAATACTAACATTTAAAAATATGTCAAAAAAAAAAAGGGGGTCAAGTGAATGTCACTCTACTGTACAGTAGGTTACAAGTAGATCACTGTATAATGGATGGTATTAAATTTGAATTCAATGATATAATATCATTGTATATGAAAAACGATTCTGAGCGGAGACGATATGTCAGTCTAGGATATTTTTAATTATATTGATATTGTTAATGTACGGTAGCTGTTAAGTATTAATATTTTTCACATTATTTAATTATTAACCTAAAATTATCAGTGATGCTATAAAAATATTATAATATATACTTTTACTCGTTAAAATTGATTTTAATATGTAATTTAGTCCAAATTTGAACTTAAAATATCTGTAAAAAATTACTGTGTTTATATAATTTTTAGATTTTTTGATAACAGTATGTACTATTTATTAAAATCTTTATTTAAAATTTTCAATTCTTCGTTATAAAAACTGACCATTTTATAATTGTTTAATTACAATGATTGAAAACTTTC
The DNA here is from genome assembly GCA_027563435.1 of Nasonovia ribisnigri. Classification (NCBI taxonomy): domain Eukaryota; kingdom Metazoa; phylum Arthropoda; class Insecta; order Hemiptera; family Aphididae; genus Nasonovia; species Nasonovia ribisnigri. The sequence continues at coordinate 159,664 of JANEHU010000877.1, read as the reverse complement.
GAGATTTTGATAAATTTTGTCGAAATTCGAACTTTAAATGCTTATAAAAAAAATGTGTGCCTATGTATTTTTAATATTTTTCAATTGCTATTGTAAAAATATATAGTCTTGTATTAAATTTCCATTATTTTTGTCCCAACAAATAAAAATTTATTGGTATTTATATAAAAAAAAACTAAAAAAATTGAAAATTTAAATGGTCCGTAAAAAGCTCAAAAATAGTCAAAATATATTCAAAATTATATGGTGTATAGAAAATGCTAATATAAACATTCAGTGAAATGTTCATGCATTTACAGTTATTCTTTTTTCAATTACAACAAAATAAAAAAATCACTACGTGAGGAATCGAGTGAATATCTAATCTTGTAAAAATTTGAACTTAAAATGCTCATAAAAATTTATTTTGACTTGCCTATAAACATTTTTTTATTAATGAAATTAGGCAAACTTATGAGAAATCTTGTATTATATTTTAAAACCTTTGATATAAAAAGAAAAATTTTATGAATTTTTACCTCAAAATAAATTGCACATTTTCGTCATTTTTACGTATTTTGTCAAAATTTTAACTTTGATTACCTATAAAAAAAAATTGTGACTACGGATTTTTAATATTTTTCATAAAGAAACTATATATTAGAAGCCTACTATTAAATTTTCAACATTTTATACCCAACAAATAAAATTTTATTGACATTTGTAGAAAAAAAAACTAAAAAAATTGGAAACTGAAAATGTCCGTTAATAGCTCAAAATAAGTCAGAATATTTTGAAAATGCTATGGTGTGTAGAAAATACTTATATAAAAATTCGGTCAAAATTTCATGTATATTGTATATACTGTCATTTCTTTTAGAGTTACTTCAAAAACCAAAATCGATTTTTTCGAAAATCAGTTTTCTGTAAAAATTCCTGTTTTTTCTTTAATTTTTTATTTGTTTTTCACGGCGCTTTTGAAAACTACTGAGAAATTTTAACTTTTGACTCCCCAAAGTACCAACTAGATTCACTTTCCTATCAGAAAAGGTACTGTTGAAGAAAATCGAAGCATTTTTACTGTTCTAAAAGGTGACGACAGACACAAAAAAAAAAAATAAATAAATAAAAAAAAAACACACATCATTGTAAAATCAATACATTCATCGCTCCGCTCAGAATCTAAAAATGATAATTGTGAGTGCGATATTCAAAATTGTATTAAACCATTTATTTGACTATTTCGAAAATAATATGATGCTATACTTGATTTATACTTAACGTACTACTAATTTAATTTTGATTTGATTTTCAATACAGTCGTTATGATTATTAGTTTAAGTGCATATATATTATACACTAATGTGTGTATTAATAATAAATAACAAATAAATTAAATGTAGTTTTCGAAATTGAATTCTCAAAAGAACACGCCATTCGACTTATCACTATTATATTATACTACAACTAATCTTTACTTTCTTATTCGACGAGATGTGTACGGTAGGTACATTAAATTAAACAGATATTTCGTTTCGTCTTAAATATTATCAATATCTTACACATTTATTGAAACAAATTTTTATGTTAATAAATCCCAACATTGTAAAAATATAAAATTTCAATACAATAATTTATACTTTCTTAGAAAGTGTAATAACAGATTTATTTTATTATTCACAAAATAATATGCTCCTCATACTTAATAATTATTTTATATACTTAACGTACCTACTACTAAATTTTGATTTTATATTAAATGTATCCATTGTCCACACAGTGGACTGGAATTCATTATAGGTCAATCTGGTTTTAGTTCAAATAAAATACGATACACCGAGTATAACATCATCGCTTATAATGTCTTACACGAGAGAGACAAAGACAACAATTGAGGGTAGACACAACTTACTGTGTTCTCTTAATCGTACGTCTTTACTTATAAGATAAATTCCCCAGAGCTTTTCCTTATATCCTCCACTCGTCGTACTATTTGTGTTATTGAAAAATACAAACGTTTCGATGACAAAGAGACTTGTAACAACATCATTTCAAAAATACAGTTGTTTTGTTGGGACGAGACCGATATATATATATAATATTATTTTGTTTTGTCAAAGAGTAACTACAGTCATCACATTTTTTTATAGTTAGTGGATGAAAATAAAATACATTTGTATTATTACCTATTGTGACTTGCAGCGGACATGAGTAAAGAATAATATTTTAAAATATTAAAACGCATACTGTTTTCAAGTTTTTTTTACTGTGCAATGTGTTATTTATACTTAATAATTATGAACGATACGTGTAACACGCAACATACCACGTTTGTTATACCACGTGTATGCCACCACATAAACTAAGACGTGTACATATTAATGAAATTGTGTTATTTTTTGTATGTTAAAATTATTTGTTGCAATACTTATCAGTGTTGTAGGTACAGTAATTATATTTTTTAAAGTTAAGTGGATGAAAATCAAATGCATGATTATTGTTATTGGCTATGCAGGGCATATAAGTAGGGAATATTTTAAACTATTGAAATACAAATTAATTTTAATTTTTAATTTTGCAATATTACTTGTATAATATCTTTTGATCCGTAGGTATACTGTATACCAGGTATATTATACATTTTAATAAATGTACAATGTGTTATTTTATTTATGTTATAATTATGTGGTTCCTATTACTTATTAGTCTGCAAATAAAATTGCAAAAGTCATCAACATCAGAGCTCTAATCATTACTATAGTTACTTATTGTGTTATTGAATTTTATGACTTTGAACGAGTTTAAGTGGTGCCGAGTTTTTTCCGCCATAGTTTAAATATATATATTGCTTCACATGAAATATAATCAATGTACATGTTTATTTTGTTACGGTTTTAAATGATTTTATATGAAAAACGGAAATTTATAAAAAAAAAATAAATAAATACTACGATTATTATTTCCTTTGATATTTATTTCAGTTGGGTAAAAAAAAAAAAAATAAAAACAGAATCCTTTAAAGTAATGCGAATTTTTCAATAACAGTTTTTATATGTAAAAAAATAAGTAAAAAGTATCTGGATCCGGAACAGCGAAAAGTTTACACAGTGTACACAAACTGAGGTACCTACCTACACACATTTTTATAAAAACATTTTATCCAACACACACCAGAGTTATGAATTATTTATGATAATTTTAATATTATTCACTCCCAAAAGTCGTCCACTTGTTCCACAGTGTTTGTTTTTATTGGAAATTTTGTTTTGTTTTTTTTTCGAAAAACCGGGTCTTACGCGCTAAACTGCAAACGTTGGAGAAAACTTTAAACGTCAACGTAAAATGAAAACTCCACTTGACGTAGGTATTGCTGCATCACGTGGAAACAGATAATCGTCCGACGCGTCGTAGGAACTTCGTCGGGTCCACAGACGGATGAATATCGTAACATCAGGTGTAAAGCTGAGATCGGTGGGTGGCTGAGGGTACACAATGTGGGTGGTGGATCGGGTGGTCATTATAATAGCGGTGGTCGAGGCGACGAATCATCACAAACACACCTCACGGGTACCTACTGCGTGATGTGTCGCAGACCTTTAAAAGTAGGATTGCTTTGAAAAAAAAATAAATAAACAACCCTCAGCGTTCGGCCAAAGTACGTCTCACGAAGCCATTCTGGTTATATTCACGTTCGTGTTTTCTAATAATTTACACCCCACTGCAGCTCTCGCACTTTGTCGTCGTTTTTCCATACAATGTGTGCCATCATATCTGTCGAAACCATATAATATATGTGTATATAGGTAAGTAGGTAGGTACCTATATATTATTAACTCCGGATTTATGCGTAGTATACCCGTCGAACGAAGGAAAAACTCAATTTTAAATCTTCTCGGATAAAAAGCTGGTTTTATGTAATGTGTTTTTATAAGTGTGTGCGCGCTCAGACCCATCGCACGCTGCTGGGGATGCCGTCAGTTTTTTATAAATAAAAAAAAACGACGTAAAGATATTAAGCCGTAGGCAGTTGTTTAAAAAAAAATTTAAATTTTTATTAAAGAGAAAACTTATTTAAAAACGATGTGTTGTTGTACCTACTTATTTATAATAAATAGTAGGTAGACCCTATACATTTAAAAATACTACTATAAACTTTTCACAACGGTAGATTCAATTTTTCAGCGTCAAACACCCATTAGGAAACTAATTATTACCTTTTAGTAAAAATATAAATTTTGCACTCCGAAAGTATATTATTCGTTATGATTCCCTTGGCTTATTAGTGGCATACTCAGTTGAAAGTTATGTGATTAAACTAGCAAGGAGAGTGTAAAAGACGCTTAGGAATTTTCATGATAAACACGGCAGTGTTATTATAATAAAAACTTCACCCGAGCTTAATTCGTGAAACTATTATTACTTTTCCGTGTTAATATCCGTCGAGTTTTGTTGAAATTGTTTGAAACTTAATTGCAGGATTAGTAATATTCCGTATTATTCATAGTTTAGACTTATAACCCTCCCGTGTAATATTATATTTTATTTCACCGTGTGAAAACGAAAGAAAGTCGGCTTTTTGTAGAATTGATTTTTACTCACAGTGATATGAAATCATATAACAGTAATGATTAATACATTGTTCGTTGAAATTATGTTTTATGAAAATAAACGAGAAAATCAATCATATCCATACCTAAGTTATATATAATCGGACGTGCCTTGACAGACAGTCTGATCACCGTAGAGCATAAACAATTTGATAGGTAGCTATAGACTGCAGTACTTTACTATTTTTTGTTTACGACACCAACCAAATTTAAACCCATACAAAATGAGACAGACTTGGCACAATTAACGCATTTTGAAAGAGTTACTTGAGAATGAGACTATCTTCATACTTCACAATTGTTTTTTCAAACACAATTGTTTATCTGCGATTTTCACCAACACTTCATATCTCTATAATGATTCTATCTATATAAGTATAAAATAACTTGTCCTTGCAGACCGATTCGTCATCGCTTAGCTAGAACCACTGAAGCTAAGGGTATGAAATTTTGTCAGTAATTTTTTTTTTTACGATGTATATACCCACTAAGAAAGGATTTTCCAAAATTTGCGTTACTAAAGAGTAAAGAGGTCGTCAAACAAGGATTTTGAGATGCACGGTGGAAATTAAATTTTTTTTGTTTATAAATAGTTGCCATTAGTTGCAGATTATAACTTAATAGATGAAATTAGTTTTCAATTTAAATATATTTTTGGGCTGGATAGGTACCTACAGATGTTTTATTTTTCTAACTGATTTTTTTCCAGAATGCTTTGGAGCTTTGCGTATAATAATGGAAACGAATAAATTGGTGATAACCTAACCTAACCAGCTGAAAACCACTGAGCTAGAGTCTTGAAATTTTCACGGTACCTCCATGATACCACCATGTAGGGGTGCACTAAGAAATGAACATTCACATTTAATAGAGGTGCTCACACAAGGTGAATATTTTTGTGCGAGGTACAAATAGGTGGATAATGAGTGTGTTATCTCTGTATTGTGTGACACGGTAATTCGGTGTCCTCCGAGGAGGTTCCTCCTTTAAAAATTTTACTTACTGTGGAAAAGCTGGTTGTGAATATCCAAATACATACTACTCATTTGCATTTTTCACATTGCCTCACAACCGAACTCTGTAAATCCATTTTGGTTCGAGTAGAGTTCATATATACCACGGTTGGTCAGATAATATAGGTATCTAATCGTACATATATATACCAAGTTTAATGTGTATAATATGTCAAACTGCACTTTTTACTATTATACAATTATTATAATAGTTATATAATTATTTTTTATTCAACACGTGGAACGAAACAGTTTTTATCGACATTTATGATTCAAAATAGAAGGTATTTCATCTGTACGTAATATTACAACGTCATATCTGCTTTTTTTTAAACATAACTTTTCCTAGACTGTCCATGAATGTGTTTGAGTTATTTTTATGATTAAAGTTTTCAATGTGACGGGTGAGACTGCTCATTTCGTAAATACTTTCAAAAGTCTTTTAAATATTATACCGTTTCAGTTTATTCCATTCGTCGTCTTGTGAACTATACGGTGAAGGTCAAAAACATAAGTCAACATAGATCGAGACAGTTATCGCAGACGATAGTCGTTAAGATTAATTTATTGTTCAATATATATTTTTATACTTTTTTTTTAAATTTACAAAAATCTCAGAACTTCCTTAATTTAAGACGTATATTATTTATTAGATAGTAATTTCCTACCTACATGCAATATTTCAATTTAATAACTTACAGTGTTTTCATTTACCAATTTGATTAATATATTCATCACTTAGAACACTTGACTTTTACATACTCATGGACCATGGCTATAACTTATAATGTATAAGTTATATAATATATTATTGGATAATGGAAAAGAGACATTTGCTTATAAGTTTTGTGGACTTCTAAGAATATGTCTCATGGTATTCGTGGTCGTAGCCTATGGTTAGAATGTTTTTCTTTGAATTTTGAAATACACTGTTCATTTCAGACGACTTTGGTTTTATCCATAACTTATCGTTGAAGTTTCTGAAATGATTAATTTTACATTTTGAAAGTTATTATAATCCTGTGTGTTTATTTCCCTTGAAAATGGTGCCTTTCAATTCTATTCGCAGAAATTTGTAATATTTGTAATTTTCGTTTGGAAGTAGCTTCTCATACCAGGTATGCGTCAGTTGGTAGCTGTCTTGTTTGACGTTTATTACAGTATAAACAATAATAAAGAAACTCCTAGCCTGATAAATAATTTAATACAGTGTAGGTAGGTACATATTATTATTTTATTTTCGTCCTTGTTTTAATTTTTTGTCGATCTGTATTTTCTAGGTTACTTTTTCTAGGTCAAGATTTATATAGTATATGACGTAGGTACATAAGTGACGGAATCGTTATTGATAACGTAAAGTTTTTAATCAACTCATACAATCGAAAAATGAGTTTATTTTTTGAATTGATCAATTATACCCAGGATCGATTCTATAAACGAAAAAAGGGAGGGGGTGAATGAAAAAATGTTCGATTGCCAATCGATCCTAAATGTCAATAAGAAATAATATAATATTATGTTACAAGTATAGTGTTGCTCTTCTAACCTCTTTACTACAGTTAATAAACAGAAAATTAAGGTAATCTTTGAAATATTTTAAGCACCGAAGCCCCCTCCCCCTTAGTAGGGTAATCTCGTGTCTTTATTTAGCTGCTGATTTCGCTTGAAGTTAATGGCTTCCAGTGCGATGCTCTGAAATTTATATCTGAAATTTATTATTTCGGAGAATATGTTAATTGTAATTTTAGTTTGGAAGAAGCATCGCATACCAAGTATGCGTAAGTAGTTGTCTTATATTATTGCCATTTGTAACAACTGTACAGAAAATTTGTTCTGCAGCCTTGAGCTGTGATTCGTTGAATAATATATATATTAGGTACTGGGTACATATTATTATATTATGATGTTCGTCCTCGTGTGTCAATTTTTTTTCAACGTGCATTTCACAGGTTAATTTTTCTAGGTCTAGACTTAGGTGTATCCAAAAATTAGTATGTCACACAGTCACTGTTGATAATATAAAGTGTTAAATCCCTATATCTTGTAAATGTCTACTTTAAACTGCGTTTTTATTTTATTTTATTTTTATTATTGAACATTAATTAATTACTATAGTAATGAGTTCACGTTCGTCAACCAGTTTAAGAAATTGATGATCAATTTATTTTTAAAATTAATATTACAACTCACATATTTTGATTTATAAACCTAAAATAATATTTTGTAATTACTAATGATTAATAAGCTCACACGTGAAACGATGATATTTTACTAAACTCGCTTTAACCTCGGTGCATGTTTTTGTAAATAATATGTTGGCTATTCATAGTTAGTTCTAAGTTAGTTCCGGTCTTAACTTCACGCGCTACTGCACGAGATTAGCGTTTAATATGCACTCCTTTTTCGTTAAACTTTTCTTTAACGGCGATCGTCCCCTAAGCTTACCATCTCGTAATTCTATTGTATTATTATGTCCTTATAAACAAATATGTTAAAAACACATCACTTCCCGTGTTTAAAATACAAATTACAAAATACATTCAATTTAAGAGAAAAATACCAAATACTTATTAATTTTAAATCAGTTTGGTTTCAATTTGTCAATTTGTGTTTAAAAAAAAAATGATATAAATTATGATAAGCTTATCAAAAGTCAAATAAGATATTATAATCATGAATTTCAAAAACATTGAGCCCTTTTAAAAATGTGAGTTTTAAAATATTTTATCACTCATCGTCGCCCGATTTGTTCATTGAATCATTTCTACGAATGAAAATAACCTCTCTACTGGCGCTGATGAACATAATATATTATATTTGATAAACAACTGGCGAGTTTTAGGACAGTTTTCTAGACAAGTAATATTTTTATTTTTACCGTTTAAATATATTTGATGAGTTCTAATTAACTTTGAGACTGGGTAAAGAATATATATTTATTTTTTTTTCATTTGTTAATCGCATCACAACATTATTTTTAAGAATAGTCGTATTGTGTTAGCGTACAAAATATGGCGAAATAATAAAAAGACGTAAACCTCTAGCACGTCACCTATCGGCTCTGATCTCACGTGAGACTGAATTTTTGGCGGTGGGAAGTAAAAAAAATTGCAAATTTGATCGAAAGAGACAGACGATGATGAACTAATGCAGGCGGGGACTACCTATATAAAATAATTTAACAGTATACACTATACATACATTTTTATATATACCTACATGCCGGTTTCTCGCCTGTGGAGTGCATCGTCGCCGGGCCACATATTATTATTATTAAGCACGTCATCGGTTGGCGGGCTTGACGCACACGTCATTATGCGCTTGAAATCACCATACGGTGTTGGGGGAAGGTTACACGTGTGTGTGTGTGTGTGTGTGTGTGTTAGTGCGAGCACATTTATTTAATTCGGGGTCAACCAAATGGAGCGAAAAGCTTTTCGCGAGAATGATTTCGTTACCGAGCATTAACATAACTCGTCCTGACCGGCGTGGGGATATAATATACACGCACTGTGCGCACATATGATAATGCGAAGCGAAAAGATAAAAGAACGAAACGAGACGACGACGAGAGAAAAAGAAGAAGTGAAAATCCAATGAGAGCGGCGTACTAAGTGCCGTGAAAAAATTGGACCAACTTTATGCGTCGTTGTACCTCGTGCCTAGTAGAATAATATAATATGATGACATTGATGTGTGTGGCCATGATATAGTACCTATCTACCTATATACTTATGGTCAATAGATATAGGACAATATGGCCGTAATGTTGTAATGATATGCGTATGAAATACACCGACTGTCGCATCGTCGATGAGGCGAGACGACTCTGATGAAACGCATTTTAACACGCTAGCACGTGTCATTTCCTAGGAAATTTATTTCACTAGGTTTGCCACACAATGTTGTTATTATTATTATTACTATTATTGATATTTTGAGTAATATCGATCCTTGATCTCCATGATATTATATAGAAATCTACTGACTCGTATCGACGATCTGGCGAGGAGACTTTGATGAAACCAATTTTAACGTGCTCGCATGTGTTTCTAGTTGATATGGACATTGTTTTCACTAGGTTTTCCACGGACATATTATTATTATTATTATAACACAACGACCACTGATTTATTGGTTATCCTACAGACAGAGATAATATACAAATAGATAAATTGACCGTGCCAAAATAAATGACAATAAAATATTATTATAATATTAATTTACAGTGTTTGCCGCTGCTACACAATACCATAGATCCCATAATATTACAATTATTATTGTCTTATGATCTCCACATGACACAATACACAATACCTTTAGTACCTATAGAAGGACTGACAGGACTATAAAAAGAGCTGTAAAAACCGTTAAAATTCCGAAACAATATCGAAATTGAACATAGAAAAAAAAAATTAATATCGGTATTTGAAACCCAAATCGAAAACAGAAAAAATCATTACCAGTACTCAAAACTAAAATTGAAATAGGGAAAAACGTGTTCGGTTTTAAGCTCTGCAAGGTATGCCTTAAGGTAACGTTGTGCTTTCCAGACCGTTTCCCGGAGATTTTGTCACTGGTCCATGGACGCTTTTTAAGATTGATGTAAATTATAAGCGACTCAAAAATATAATTGTTTAAACTAATTTACTTCGTTAGTCAAAACCTAAGCGAACCGGAAATTTATAGTATTACACAAAGTACGAGCGTAATATGTTTAGCAATTATTTTGTTAGTTTAAATTGCCAATAACGAATAATAAACTCAACAAATAGTACCTACTGCGACTCAATTAAACATAATTCGATTTGGACGTTTTGTTTGAATAAAACACTGAAAACGTTGTAGAAAAAAAAACACAAACTACACAGACTTAAGCTTTGTACTTTAAACAGAATGTATTTTTATTTTCAGAAATTAATCATGTTCCGTTTTACATTTAACAAAAAAACTGTAGCATAAAATAAACTTCAAGTTTTTTACAGGAATATGCCATTAGAAAAAACTTGATCATCAAAGATAATCATTGAAATTGCAATAGTATTATAATATTACACTTTGATCATCAAAAATACTCAATTAAAATTCAAATAATAACTAATGATTAGATGTACAGCAATAGATTCGTATTGAACAATTTTTTTGAATTCATTAATAAATTATACCTGTTGAGTTAGGTCTTGATATAACTATTACAAATTATGTATTTACGAATGATTATAACTATCATATGATATAAAGCATTATACTTAGTGGTTTTGAATTCAAGCCTGCAACATTAGACAAAAACAAAACTATACAATTTAAAGACCACTCGTTTTAAAGTCAAAACAACTCAACCGAGAAGCTAATATCAACTAAATTATCCACAACACACGCTAAGTATTTACGAATAAACCCTTTTAACCATTTCTTCTAATGAGTTTTGTACAGACCGATTTTCGTCGTGAATGCAACCTCCCCCTCCCCGCCCTACAACAGCAACTCCGCAGTACCTTACAGTCGTTCACCCGTCCGTCCGTCCGACCACCCTTCCACCTGCAGTCCACTGACGCCACCGACTAGAAGAGAAAGAAAATAAAAGGCTCCTATCGGCCTTTATGGGCGGCAGAACTTTTTAATCTAGATAACGACACCGTTATGTCCAGAACTAATGCAAGAAAAGTTGTACAATAATCCTCAGACGTCTCTCAAAAGATGCGCTTTGTGTAACGACCGGACTGAATAGTTCTTTTTTCCATTTCTCTCCTTCTGCCGTTGTGGATCCGCATCCGTCTCCCTCACACTCTTCCACCCTACGTCCGGCACGGTCCCTACACACCCACCCACCTACTTTCTGCACGGAAAACCAGCTCCGGTCACCCGCCGCACGCCCGACGCGGCGCCGAGTGTTCGGCATATCTTTCGCGGCCGATCTTAATTGTGTTCCCCCCAAATTGGACCCAATCCGGCCATACACGTTTTTCCGGAAGCTCTGATTAGCGTGATAGATAAGAATGAAGTATGACACTTCGTATTTAAGTCGTTAATGGAAAAAAAATACACTATCGATACCGTTTGAGGGCTTTGCAGGGCGTTCAGAATCAGATTCAAATCCACTTTTACACACCTCGCGATCATAAAATAAAAGCACTACCTGCCCACGCACCGTATGATAACTCAACTTGACATTTGAATTAAACAAAACTCATATTTTTTTATAATATATTTATATAGAAATACCCGGATTAATATTAACACTGCAGACATAGGTACACAACGAACAATCCTACTAAACATTTTTAATTATTATCATATCATTGCATTCCAGATGTAAACATAATTACACTCTTTTGATTTAGGTTCATTAAATTGAACATTATTTTTTCCGTAATCAATGGTAACTGCAAAAATATGGTTACTTATTCCGCTTGAATCAAAATCAATAAATTATTTTTTTTGATAATACAGTAGACACATGAAAATAATATAATATATTTGATAATATGTATTGTGTATTTTTAAATATACCGACGTTATTTACAATAATATTTGATATGACAATGAATAAAAATTATTTGTATACTTGTCGCATGTATATTAAATTGTTATAAAAAGTATGATCTTAGCATAAAAAAGTACATAAACTATAAAATTATTTCATGTTTCGACAGAATGTGTAAAATAAAAAGAATTATCTCAAGTTCAAAAAACCGAATTACAGAAGCCGAAAAAAGCGGTTTTAAATAATAAAAAAAAAATTCACATAAGAGTTCTTTCATAAACGATTTATATAGTTGGTAACATAATATAGTAGGATCTTATACGATGAACATAAAACATAGGAAAATATATTTATTATTTTTCATTAGTTTTACGATGCGGATGGTACATAGGATATTTTATCCTTAAATATCTTATTTTTAACTGAATCCAGTGATACGAAAACCTTAAAATCATAATAATTTGGGCCATAGAAGGTTTTTTTGTGTCAACGACATTAAGTGAAAACGTGTCATAAACACAATAATTTCCCTTTTATGAATTATTAAAAAATATTTTTGTTACACAGCTTATAATAACTTATTATTATTATTAATAATTATACAATCAGATTACAAGTTTAGGGTACTACGTGGAGGAATGTTCGTTTTTAAAGAAAAAAACAAAATTATTTTAGAATGATTATTACAAAAATTTACAAAGAGATTTACAGGACTATTTAGGACAAAATTATGTGTATAGGTTTCAATGTGGAATGTATTTTTTTGTGCGATTGTTCATCGTTGGGACAAGAAAATTAATCTTATTTGGTGCTTCAGGGCACACTATACTTAACCGTTTGGTAATTTGTAAATAAATAAAACATCATTATAATCACGTCGGTAGGTTACCACCTACCGACGGTATGTGTGGCTTGCAGGCAATTATTATACAACAAAGGAAATTTTTTTAGACTTTTTCGATTTTGTCCACTATAGGTAATCCTAGTGTTTTTGTGGTTCCATATTACTGAACCATATTAATGGATGACAGGGTGGACTAGGGTAGAATAAATGGCTTTCAGACATTCAGAGTCCATAGTGCCACATGAACGTTTAATAAAACCAAGATTACTGGTTGGTTTAGCACAGATAGTTTCGATATGACAGTCAAAAGGTAAGTTAAAGGATAGAATAATTTCTAAATCTTTAATTTTATCAACAATTTGTGAACGAGTATCATTAATTTCGTAACTGTAACAAACCAGATTTTTTGTATGGGAGAACTTAAGTTTCCCGAATTTTCCGCATTAAGTGACATGTGTTTAATTTTACACCATTCAAATATTATATCTGTGAATAATAAAAACACGTTTATAATTAATACCTCATGGTTTATGGTAAAGTTTCGCGGGATTAAAAACAAAGTTAAACACGACCGTGGTAAATAAATTATGCCATTCGAAATGAGTTTGGTGTGGAGGAATAATATAATAATTTAATAGTTATATTCAAGTAATAATATAATATTATTATGAATTCATTTTTTTTTTTTTCATTTTTGTATCGTAGGTTTCTGCCACACACATTATGTAATTTCTATTTATATGTACGTAATAAATAACAAACTTCTGAGCTAAATAATACATGATAGTGATATCATAATATATTAGTACGATATCATAAATTATGACGCATCGAAGAAGTTTTTATTTTCGATTAGTTAAATGTTCGCCTCTCGTGCGTGGTCGACAACATTCTTTGTCGAAACTATATATACAACGACCATATTATAGTTATTATAGAATCACCAGCCAGCGTACATAAAATATCATAACACAAATGTGACCGTTCTCCGGTCATTTTTACACCAACGGGATATGTTATACGCCACACACACACACACATATATAGTTCCTCCTACGTTATCCCTCCCCGCTACTGCAAATTTCCCAGTGACCCGAATCCTGCATTTTGGCGCCTGAACGTCCCGAAACCGAAATGGGTTTTCCATCCGCATTGACGTCACGACCTTTTAACCGCTACATCTCTAGATACTTGCCGAGTGTATTGTTGTTATGTATGCGATATTATAGCCAATCCGATTTTCAGCACCCCATAGACTTCGATAAGTACACTACGCACGATAGGGTAACATTTTGTCACATGTCTGGTCACATCACTGACGTCCTACAATAATACACCTATAAACATATTATATTGTTATACTTGATAAAATATTTCGAAACATAAGCCTACAATAATATTATTCGCTTAGGTATGATAAACATATTGTGTGTATATGACTTGCGTCTCGTAACGTCACATAAAATATTGTTTTAGCGAAGTGTGCACCGGTAGAAAAATAACCGATCGAAATATATTTGTACAAACACTCCAGATGCGATTTACTGTTTTACGGTGAGAATCTAGTGGTTTAGATTCCAAGAGGAGCGATGAATGTATTGATTTTACAGTGATGTGTGTTTCATTATTTATTTATTTATTTATTTTTGTGTCTGACATCACCTTTCGGGGCAGTAAAACTGTTTCGATTTTCTTCAACAGATCTAACTTTTCTGATAGAAAAATGAATCTAGTTGGTACTTTGGGGGGCTAAAAGTAAAAATCTTAATAGTTTTCAAATGCGCAGGGAAAAACAAAAGAAAAAATAAGAAAAAAACGAGAATTTTTACGCAAAATTGGTTTTTGAAAAATTGATTTTAGTTTTGGTTTCACTCTAAAACAAATTACCGTTTACCCAAAAAATGTTCACTGGTTATTTATATTAGCATTTTCCATACATGGTACAATTTTCAAAATATTTTGATTTGTTTTGAACTGTTTACGGTGATATTGAGTTTCCAATATTTTTAGTTTTTTTTTTTATTAATGTCAATAAAATTTGCTTTTTGGGTAAAAAAAACTTGATAATAAATTTAGTACAAGTTTCCTCCTAAGTTGTTGTTAGTGAAAATTAAATAAAAAGTTAAGCGTAAATCAATAATAATTTAAAGCATTTAAAGATAAAAATTTGACATAATACGTAAAAACCACGGAAATGTGCAAATTATTTTGAGTTAGAAATCCATAAAAATTTTTCTTTTTTAATCTAAGATTTTAAAATGTAATATAAGATTCCTTATAAGTTTGTTCTACCTTTACAAAAAAAAAAAAAAGTTTACAAGAAAGTCAAATTTAATTTTTATGAGTGTTTGAAGTTCATATTTTCTGATGTAGCGATTTTCTCATTTTGCTATAAAACAAAAACGAATAAGAGAAGATACTTCAAATTTACACCATATTTTTATATTACAATTTTCTTTACATAATACAATTTTCAAAATATTTTGTTTTGTTTTAACTGTTTACGGACATATTCAGTTTACAATTTTTTTAGTTTTTTTTCGACGAATATCAAAAAAATTGTATGCGTTGGGTAAAAAAGCTTGACAATTTAATAAAAGAACTCTGATATATCGTTACAATAGTAGTTGAAAGCACAATTTTTTTTTTGTAAGCATTTAAAGTTCGATTTTTGACAACATTTATCAAAATAAAAATTTAAAAATTGTTGTTAAAATTGATAAAATGTTCAACTTTTATAGCTAGGTTTGAAAATTTAAAACAAGGTTCCGCGTAAGTAGGTTATTCTGTAACTAAAAATTCTAAAAGTATAAACACACAGTTTTTTTTATACTTATTTTATGATCAAATTTGGACGAAATTACATATTAAACAATTACAAATAACGATTTTAGTTATTTTGTTGTAATTTTATAATATCAATTCAACTTTCCAACTACCGCATTATTAATAAGAAATATAAATATAATATAAAATATCCACACCGACAAACCGTCTCAGCTCAGAATCGTTTTTCGTGTACAATGATATTATATCATTGAATTCCAATTTAACACCATCCATTATACAGTGACCCACTTGTAACCTACTGTACAGCAGAGTGACATCCACTTATCCGCCTTTTTTTCTTTTTATTTTCGACTGTTTTTTTTTTTAATATTATTGTTTATTTCAAAATTATATTTAGAAGCGCGTAAGAACAATAAACGTAAAAACAATCAAGATCTGGACAGTAATGATTTTTTAACAGTTTGTTGTACTATATTATAATATAAAAAAATGTCTTGATGAATATGTTTGAAAAATCGAAACTATTAATCCCCAACAGAATGTAATCCTCGTTAATAATGCATAATGCTGCTCGGTGCAAACATTTCAAATAAGCTTTGTCAACATTTGCAGTATTATCAGCGTCAACAGTTTAAAATAAACGATTGTCTACTGCAATTGTATTCGTTATTACTTTATTATATTATAAGATCATAAAACAAATGTGAAACGATTGTATTGTAATATTATAATAATAGAATTCATATTAATAATATTATACAGTGCGTATTGTTGGTAGTATAGTATATACAGGGCGTATAACAGGAAACCTGACGGATGAAATATTTTAAGTTCAAATCAATAATTTTTAATTTTTTTTTTAAATTTATTATAATTTATAGCCACTTGCGTTACATGTATTATATAAAAAAATTATTTTTATTTTTAATACTAAAAATAAAACATTTAAAACTTGTACTGGAAAATTCAAAATAGGTAGGTAGCCAATTTGTAAATCTGATTATAAGAACAATAATTTTGTCGGTAAAAACATTTGTATATGGCATTTAGCTTATATTTTATATTTTTTTTTAAATATCGATATTGTTTTGAGAAAATTAAATAAGAACGTAATAATCTTTTTCAAAATATAATTTTTGGCGATTTCCCGACATCAGTATATTTATTAAATTATTTATTAACCATATGATTTTTCTAATTTTTGATATACTTTTAAGTAGCATATTTTTTTATTTATTTTTTTTTGCCAGGTCTTCCTGTTACACCCTATATAACATGCAGCCAGACTCCCACGGTCAATTTTGGGCCCATATATTGATTTTTTTTTGCTGGCCCTTTACAAAACGTCCAATAAAATACAACCCATTAAAAGCGATATGGGTCTCCTGTGCAAGGTAATAAACGGTTAACACGCAGCTTAAAATAACAAAATTTCTAAAAAATAAGTATTCCTATCAACATTTCAAAATTTACAAATACATTTCAACAGGCCCCTAAAATAGCCGGGCCCTCGTACTCCAGGTCCAACAGCGCCCCCCCCCTGTAGGGGCACTGCATGAGCTATTATAACTATATATAGTATTGTCTTATTTGGTATTTTCTTTTCTTAATTCGTATTATTGGAAACAATAGAAAATTAATCGATAGATAGATACCAAAAACTCGATTTAAAAAAAAAATCGAGTTTCTGCTTAGTGGTATAATGATTGTAGTGTTGTTGTACTACGACGTCATTCGTCGAGTAATTGTACTTATATTTTAATGTCACTGTCAAGTCAAAAACTATTATTATATTTATACTTAAGGACGTTTCCATGTATTTATCTTTCACTAGTTTCAATAGTGTTCTGTTAGTTTTTACAAATTGAAGTTAATTGACCTATCAACATATTTTCAGGTAAGAACGTATATTATTGAAACGTCAGAAATTTATTCAATTTTTTTAATTTTTAAGTGGGATATGAGCATTTTTTATTTGTTATATTTTAAATACTTACACTGCATAAAATCTTGCTTGAAAATTAAAATATTGACAAAATATCCAACTCTTATTGCACAGATAACGCTCTTCTCTACAAATTTGATAACATTTCAAAACTCACAACACACTGTTGAAACTAGTGAACAAAATTTGTACTCATAACAGGTATTTTTTTTTTAGTTTCCAAAAAATTTTTGTTTTTATCATTACTTGTTGTGTTCTGATTACATCGATATTAACATTGTATTGTAATTCGTTACCAGAAACTTAAATGGTAAAAATATACATTTACTCAGCTTATAATTTGTCATCTATTACGTGTCTTTTTAACGATGATATATCATTATATTACTATGCAAACTTCTAAGTGTACATCTGTCCTAGTGCATACACTGTACATAAGTGTCTAACGTAACCAGTAACTCTATAGTTTTGTCGAAATCTAGTTTTGTTTATTATCTACCAATAAATATTTTAATTCTCTATCGATTCCACTACCAATTAAAAATTAAGGGTTTTCTAATTATAAATGTATATAAATATGAACATAGATGCATTAATACAAGAAGCTAATAAGGAGTATGTCCAACAAGTACTAGAACAAAAATCAGTAGATTTAAGTGATCCGGAGTGACAGTTTTTCTTCCTAAAAATATTATCGTGTCAACAGAGCAGTATTTACAAAAAAATTCAAATAGTTGGTTCAAGTTAAACATAAGTCCCGAAATATAGTTAATTATAATTCTATTCTATTTTTCAGGTAACTTGATAAGAAAAAGGTACTTTAAATGTGTTCTGTATAATATATAGTGTACTCATAAAGTAATGTTTTAGAATTTTAGATGTTTAAACTAGATAATATTTTAGCATTGAATAAATATGATTGAAATAGTTAATCTAATTTTAAAACGTACATGTAAATTATTTAATTTAATAAAACATATGGCAATTATATCAGAAGGCATTTGGCAGTAACTCCAAATAAGAACATGTAATTACTTATTTTCTCGTATTTTTGATTATGTAAGCCATAATATGCATCAAGTCAATTAATATACATAAACAGTTATGAAACGACTTTTTTTTTTTGTTCAATATAGTTTCTTCGTACAACACGATATTCCTAATTTTCAATATTTAAAAATTATTATTTTTACGGTGCGGACTAATTCAGTGCTGAAAAGTGTTTTATTGTTTCCTGTAAGAGAACTAAGTTTTTAGAGTTACGCTTTGTGGTTTTTGACGTCTATAACTCATATGAGGTATTTTTTTTTATCTGTAAGCAAATACTTAGTCTCCAGCAATTAATGTCTGTTTCAATTATTAATTGCCTATCGTATTCCCATCAAAGTGATATTATCCACATTGTATTGTAATTTGTTACCAAAAACTACTGTAATGATGAAATTGACTTATAGCCTAGTTCGAGGTCTTCGTATTATTATACATATAATATATTATCATCGTATTGTACAGACTTCTAAGTGTAGGTACATCTGCTACTGTGCGTACACTGCACACAGGTATCTGGTACTGAAATATAGTGCATCAGGTATATATTACGTACCGTCTATGTACTCAAATGTTTTATTCGCATGTCTCGATTTGAAGAAAAAAATATGAAAATTAATATTTGCGCGCATAAATACATACTTAATGAGACACGACACAGGACGATTATTTCAGCCTGTTATCTGACGGTAAAACGGTTAAAAAGGTAGCCATAATAATAACGATAATTGTGAGTGCCGTTAACAAACGGGGACTGCTGCAAGGCCACTAGAACAATAAACAAAAACACTATGTAATAATAATAATAACAATATTATAACGCGTTTTAATACCACGACGTAATGGAGTCACTTAAATTATTTTGGTTCAGAGATAAACGTTCGGAGATGTCTCGGTGAATTTACATGTCCGGATGAACGAAATATTATCACCACTGGTAATGCTATTATTATTATTATTATTGTCTGAGTCGTCAAAAACTCAAAAACTGAAATTTTTTCAGTCCGTCGTTATAGCCGAATCAGAGTCGCACCTATAACAACGATTGGTTATTCAAATTTTTAAATCCTAAACGTCATCACGACTATTTCGCGTCGCGACAATTTCATTCTAGGGAGCTGTTAAATGAAATATATTATATCGTTTTGAGCTGTGCTTTATTTTGTCAAACACGGTCGCCAATCGATCGATAACTTCGAACACGAAACAAAACCGTTTTCGTCGGACTGAATAATAATTATAAAAAAAAAAACATTTACTTGGACGACTTTGGACAACGCTTCGACGCTTAGGGTTGTATCTGTAATCACTGCTGTGTTTGACATTATAATATAATATTAGTAATTGATCTCACTGATTGCGCTCCATAAAATAATTTAAATTTTCAGAAAAAATAATGAAAGCAAATTCTGCGAAACTATCACACGGCGCGTAAAAGTGTAAGACGTTGGAGTCTTTGAAGTATGAAATATTTCACAAAAACGTTTAACATTGGTTTTTTTTTGTTTTTTAATTACTAAACGTAGCAATGATAATTATTTATTATAATATTCAAAATAAAATATAGATCATAAGTTGTAATAAAATAATAAAAATTATATTATATAGATTATAATCATAACTATTATTGTTTTATTATATTATATTATTGTAATAATAATAAACAATAATTTTTGATATTTATGCAACGAGTGCCGTGGTCGAAATTCTCTATGGGCTCAGAATCAAAAAGTGCTATAACAAAATAATATCAAATTGTTCAGGAAGCCATTTATAACTATTTTCAACTTGAAACTGAATTGTATTATTTGGTAAGTAATTAATGGTTTTTAACGATTGGCAAATCTTGAAATTCACTAAGTTGTTATGCGTTAACACTAGCTGTTTGGTTTTTTTTGTTTTTAAACAAAACTTTATGAATAAAAAAAACAAAAATGAAACAATTTCCGATAAGAACCAAAAAGTTCTACAGATAGAACATTTGGGTTGTTAATACATTTTTTTAGTTAGAACTTTTTCATTCTGAATTAAATGTATGTTTTTACTAAGACATTACCAGCTTCAAAATAATAAATAATGTGACATTGTCTTTTCATTTAAATAGATACGTATTTACAAGATAATTTACCTGTGGAAGTGGTTAAGAGTTAAAACTATGTAATCTCATAAATAATTCTTTATTTCAACAATTCATCATAAAATAAATATGGTTTCGATTTTCATAACCCTTCTCCCGCTCCCTAAAATTTGTTCTGAGCGCGGAAATGCCTACTTGAATTTACGGTTAGAACCTTTCAGTTTTAATATTATTGCTGAGGACCGAAAGATACTATAAATAGATAGATCACTATAAAAAAACAAGTGAATAAGTTTGATAGTTTAACACCTGTTTGCGCCGGAAACGGACAATACTAGAGCGTGCGCCCAGTCACCGTTTACTTCGTAAACTACTACACTCACACACCGACCGACCTTTGTGTATGTTATGTATAGCGACTCAAGAAAAGTGGACGGGTTCGCCGATCAAAACTCTGAGTGCTAGTGTGTAGTGGGTATGTGGGTGTGTATAAATGTATTTGTGTGCTTAAAAAAATAATGCTTGATAGGCAACTCAATAATAAAGGGTTAACACGGTTCGTTGTAAAGTTGAGTTGCTATATAATAATAGATTCGAAATAATGCAGGTACAAAATAAATAATAAATCACAGCAATAGTTCAATTGTAAGAAATAAGAATAAACGGCAGGCCCTTATGGCTTACGTACAATATATAAAAACAATATGGGCAGCTAATAATATAGGCTGTTTGAGCTGTAAGCTCGTATAAGTATAAATATGGCCTGCTAGCTCAACAGTATAATAAAATATAATAATAGGTTACAACTTACGAGTTGTGGAGCTCTGCTGGCCAGCTACAGCTACTGGTACCTATACAGTTATAGTGATAATAATAATAACACACTACACAACAATAATATGTAGAAATAATAATTAAAGAACACAATAATAAACAATGGCGATCCGCGCCTGGCAGTTATAATAATATTATAAGGCGCCCACGATACGGTAATAATTTTGGGGCGATTTGCGCCTTAAAATTAATATAATTTTTATAATAATAAAACAGGCGAAACGCGCACGTAACAATAAGCTGCGGTTCCCGATGACACCAGTGAGCGAAATAAACCGGATTGCGGCGGCCATGCTGTTTTGAGTGTATGAAATATTAACCTACATAAATTACACAACAGATAATACAAATACAAGAAAAACAAATTAGGTAAGGCACTTGTGTGTGTGTTTTGGTTGTGGCATTTAATTCACATCGTCGCAGCAGCGGCAACACCTTTTCGTTCATCACAACTCTTTAAATAATATATCTACAGGGTTGGTCAAGAGCTTGGATTATAGAGCACTGATCAATAAACCCGCAAGTATCAAAATATGGATTTTTAAAATAATCCATTTTGGTTCGGAGCCCACGAATTCCTTCTATATATTAGGGTTTTCGAATATTTTTAACGATGACAACGCAAATACTCCACGACGGTAGTAAAATTATAACTTAAATATAATGTAAGCATAATATCATAAGTTTATGAAATTAATATAAAATAAAAACTTATATAAAACAAAAAAACAAACTTTATTAAAATACAGGCTTTTGAAATATTTAACAATTTTATATTTCATGTAATTTCTAGTACTATCTACGCATATTATATTATTATGGTGATCGATCGTTGAAAAACAGTCGATCGAACGCCAATCGTATCCGAAATTAATTAACCACACACTTAATTATTATAATAATATAACAATAAGCACGGTAATATTGTTATTACCGTGCCCATTAAACCCGTGCTCACGTACCTACCTAAAACAATGACAGATGATGATGATGCTCATCGTTACTTGTGTACATCGGACGAGGGTATACGTATTGTTTCGGTTCGTTGCTGGAGTGTGACGAGTGGCGGTGGGTTGTCGATTGGTTGGTGTGCACATCGTATGAGGCGATTGGCAGCTAGTCGACAGACCAGGCTGAAATATTATTCCATACACTCACGGGGTACAATGAAGTACAACAAAGAATTTCAAAACATTTTCCCTGCGATTCAAAAGCCAAAAAGAAATCAAACGATATACGGATAATTGCATGCTGCTGTTATACAATACGGCCTGTTTTGTTAGTGAGTGAGTGTGTATTCTTAAAACCAAATAATAATTATTGGGTTCAAATACGGTTTTAGACCGAATTCACCTGCCCAAAAATTATCCAAATTTCCCCCTTAAAAGTTGTTTTCTAAAAAAATTAGTTTAGGTATAAATAAAACGGAACCCGTTGTTTAAGACTAATTTACTACCTACCTTTACGGAGGAGTTTAGCTTTGTTTCGTTGCCGACGCGTTGCTTCGATCGGTTTGTGTGCATAATATCAATACAGTTAATCGTATGAGGTGATTGGCAGCGAGTCGACAGACCAGGATGAAATTATTTCATAATACACTGTGCACACTTGTAAGGTGATAATTAATAGGTACATGCCAACAAATAGGATTTAAGAATATTACTGAAATGTAAAAGTAAAAAAAAAACGAACGAGAAGATGAGAACGAGTCTTAAAAGAAGGTAGTTGACTGTTGTTTACGTTAATTAAATCGTACTAGCCGATCCTGTTAATTTCGTTATCCGTTAAAAATGCCAAATTCATAATTTATAACTCAAACTTTATCCAATTCGTTATTTAATGTTCGGTGTAATAGTTTTCAAAACTTAAAAATGTACATTGGCCATCACGAATCTCAAAAACTTGTGCGCCACTTTAAAATGCGAATTTTGAAAAATGCTTTCTTAGTGTACACTTACATAGGGTGGGGGGACTAGTCTGCCCTGCTACTTCTGAAGGCAATAACTACAAAAATATTTTTTTTGGGAAATCAAACTTGTGTTTTTGTAATTTTTTTGAGTAATTTAAGTTTTTTAGTATTCTTGTTGATTGAAACAGATGGAAATTTATGCTAGAAATTCAAAAATGATATTAATTTTGTGATAAATAAATTATTCTTGAAAATGTTTACATAATAATACAGTTACTGCGTTTCACTTTAGCATAACCCACATAATACCATATAGTGGTACAATTTATATAATTTAGTATTATAAATGTCAGATAACTACAAAAAATTAACACAAATAATAAAGATACTTCTAAATCATACATATAAAAACTTTTTATTGAAAGAATACAAAATTTTTTAATAAATTCATTAAAAAAAAACATTACTTTTTCTGTATTATTGCAACAATAGAAAATATTAAAATATCCAAAATAAATAACAATTTATTAAATTCTTATAATAATAGAGTTATTTATTGTATTTTTTAATTTATTATAAATTAAGTATTATTTAAAAAATAATAATAATTTATCTGGGTCATAGTTCTTCGTGAGATACAAATGTCAACTTTATATTATTAATCCATTTTTCTACCAATCGACGTTTGATGTGATTCATGTACTATATGTACAATATAACATTGGTACCTATCACATTTCAACATTTGGTAGTTTTATTGTTAATATTTGTCTATTTAATTATAGTACAATACTTAGCATGAACTAATAATTTTTCGGCTATCTTAGTTTCCGAGAAAATAATGTATAGTATAAATATAACTATTTATAAAAAACTATAATAACACTTTTGAATTTTTTAATTTAATAATACAAATTAATAAGTAAGCTTAAATTGTACTTTCTTAACATAAGATAAGTTATCATAAATAATAATAACTTCAAATTTACGGCAGTTGTGCGGCGAACGATAATATCAAAGTGCTTGTGTTACTAGACGAAAATGCAGTAAAAGCATTTAATATTTTGGTCCTAACGGTAATTGCAGTAGCTACAGTGTACATGCTGCTTTTAATAGCAGGAATTGTTAGTTACTACGTTTAAGTCTAGGAATGGTAAGATTTTTGTATATTATGTACCGTATAGTTACGACATTTCCAGATTGAATTTTAAGCTACTAGATGTCGTTTTTTCTGTATTTGACCTTAATTAAACTATACTCAGAATAATCTCGTTAATAATATAACATCAAAACCTCATTTTTGATATTTTTGTAGTTACTGCTTTTCGCAGTAGCGGTATGACGGTAAGATGAAAATTGTAAGCCTCGTGCTATACGTCGATCAGTCAGTGAATCAGTTTGAACAGATTTACAAACAGCTTTAATAATACTATTACAAAAGTTATTCGTATTTTTTTTTTTGATTATTTTAAAAATGAGTGAGCATTTTCAATTTAGACCTCCTAAAAGTGTCAACTAAATCCAATTTTTGCCGGAAACTTTCATCGGAGTGGATGATAAGATAATTTGTTCTGCTACATGCTTAAAAAGTTTTTTTTTAATATAGATTAGTGAGCGAGTGCGTATTCTTGAATCCAAATAATAATTGTGCTCCAATACGGTTTCAAACAGAGTTCATTCGACCCAAAATTCGTTACGAATTCTCCCTTAAAAATCGGTCTCCTAGAAAATAATGTTGAAAAAAGCACGTTGTTTTCGTTTAATGCTTATACATAGTATTATATTATATCGGTCATATTATTGTCAGGACCGATTAAATAATTAAAATACCCAATAAATAAATAAACGAGAATACGCGTCGGTTAGTCTGGTACGAAATCCTAATAACGAGAGCATTGGGGCGCATCAATACAATCCATATAATATAACGTAATATCGACCTGTTTTTTTTTTTCGTCCCGAGGCTCCGTCGATTCCGTTTAATATGCTTCACGCTGCTAACCGACCATCCCTCCCCGTGAAGACAGACGTGAGTAAGCCCCGCGGTCACATGACGCAATATTATGTAGTTATAGCAGTTATACGTCACGAAGACTCGTTCGTGGGCGTCGGGCGGACAACAATCACTGTCGGCTGCTGCTGCTGCTGGTGCGCTGAGCGAGAGGGTGGGGGCTTAGGGGCAGGACGCGATAGCTTCCGGGGAGTAGTAGAGAGACAGTTCTTTTTTTTCACCCACCCCCTCCCCCCCTGGTACATATATAAAAGTGTTGCGGCAATAATAATAATAATAATTACATTTTGTACAAGTATATAGCCGTGCAGGATGGGGTTTCGTTATACACAGGCTCACATATAGACATTTATACAATATATATATATGATGGCAGGGATGGTGGCTGTGATGACGGCGTGGGGGGGAGAGACTTAACTACTCATGTGGGAAAAAAAGAGCCATGCGGAATCGTCGTTTTCCCGAACTTTCCTCCCCCCCCCACTCGTCTTCCGTCGGAACGGAGCATAACGTTCGTATATATATATATATATATACATCTCGTTGATGTTATGTCGTTTTACTCTGCGGTGGCCGTAAAACCATATAAACGCGAGAAATAGAAATTGCAAAACGTATATTGCACCAATGGGTCCTATACCGCTGCGCTCGGGACTCGTATCCGTGGCGTAGAACCGTTAACCCAAGTAAAACACACCCTCACCACAATCCCCCCCCCCCAACACTTCATCCGCCCAATCACTATATCAGCCGTCTCGGTTCGTATGTGCTTAAAATCTTAGGCAGGCAGATAGGTACCTACCACGTATAATATATTATACAATATTATAATAAATAATGTGCATCGCGTGCACCCACGCATTATTACCCGTCATACGAACGAGTGTTTGGCAAAGCAAATATGGACGAAGGTTAGCCTCGTATCCGTCGAATGGTTTTTTATGGCGAATATGCAAAGGGGGGGGGGTAAAGGGCAGAAAAGTGATTCGTATTTTTGTTCCATACGTTGAGTTCGGTATTATAGGTGATTCGTTCAATCACGCATAATACAATTGTCAAATTGTGAGCAACCGGTTGTAACCACGGGTACCACCGTTTAAAAATGTATACAAGAATCGTTTTATGTTCATCAATAATATAATAATAATTATGAAAACTCTGGAACTTCATGATTTTTACGAAAAAATTTAGATATTTTGAACAGTCGTGCTCCTGCACCGTGCAGTCAATTATAAATTATAATTATCGTTAAGATAGCTAAATGACAACGAAGCGTATTTATGTAATATGAATACAAATTAAACCAACGAAATAAAATTGTATTATTGAAATTACATAAGCAAAAATAATTAATCAATGATAAACGAGTAACGAGTAACTATAAGTATTATTGGATGGATGTAAACTCCGTCACATGAATACCTTTTTTTAGTTTAAACACAGTCAGTGAAAAAATCAGGGAATGGTATAAATTATTACAATAATAATCACCCAAAATAAATTATAGTTACGCATAATAATATTATGCCGAAAATGATATAAAACTTAAAATTTAATAATCAGTTAAAAACATAAAATTAATTTGTACTATATACTTAGTGTTATTAAAAAAAATCAAAATAATAACTGTGCGAACAAATTTATGATTTCTTTAGGAACTGAAATTTTTGTTATTCCACCAACGCATTGTTTCACCAGACCCGTATTGTATGTTTTTTTTGTACCTAATTATCATATTATTAATGAATAAAAGCTATAAATTGCCTCTTTGGCCACGGTTTCGTTTTTTTTGGACATATTTGGTTAGACGATCAAATAAATGAACACACCAACACTAATAAACACAGACGAAAGAACACTACGGAAGTTTGAGTTCGTCAAAGCATATAGTAGGTGCCTACTGATGATATGATTATTGGGACTTATCACTGATTCCAGATAATTTGAAGCTAACATTATTATTAAATAAATCGACGCATTAAACTAATATTAATTTTATCAATTTTTACCCATGTTGTGACAGCGGATTTCAACGTATTTAATATGGGCAGGGTTTAATACTGGTAGAGTAGAGTTTCCATATTATACAGAATGTACCTATACAAAGTGATTTTTTTATCACGCTCACACACATTTTTCCCTTTAATTGTATATTTACTCAAGTTCTGATTTTTAGAATTTTATATTTTTGTAAAACCATTTTTAAGTACTATGTATTATTATCGAATTTTAAATTGGACACATCTGATCAAAATGTTCAAAAAAAAAATATCCACTCGATAATTTACATTAAAACAGAGAAGTTTCATTTGAAAAACAGAAGTTTGTATCACCACACGGCACTCCTAAAGTTGTTCAAAAATAAATTCAAGAATTCGCAAAAATTATCTTTGCAGTTTGACTGTATTTAAAAATTCCGAATATCAGAATTTTTATAAATTCATTACTAAAGGAATAATTAATGGGGTGAACATGCTTGGTAAATCACTCTGTTTAGTTGCAGTAAACAATATTATATTATACAACGTTGCATTATAGTTTTGCCATCAATGAATACTCTCGTGCTGCGAGTATACCTAGAGTCTTATTATCTATGCCAGTGATTTACAACATTTTTGTATCCGCGTAATACCTATACAGTTTGACAATTTTCATGTACCACATAACCAAATAACTATGTTTTTTTATGCTGATCAAACATGAATAGGTACGTTATTTTACATGTATGGAAATTTATTTTATTAGGGACTAAAAAATTGTGATAATAATATAAGCATTTACCTAATGCATAAAAAAAATTAAATAAGTACAATTATTGTTATGTGTATTATCACTAGCTGAACCCGTTCACTTCGTTTCCCGTAAAAATTGTGATTGTTCAACTCCTCTTGGGTGCAACACGCTGCAGTAAATGCAACTCTGCCACCCTTGCAATGTGCAAAAATTCGATTTTATGCATGCTTCATTAACCAATAACAACTAATAAAATAACAATTTCTAATTTCTACTAAATATTTCCCATATAACCAATAGCAAAAATGTATAGACGAAAATGTCCATCTTAAATCTCAAAATCCCTGTTTGAGAAATAATCCCGGGAACCACTCAAGCACACACAAACAATGTCATTAAAATCGGTCCAGCCGTGCTTATCCATGACATAACACGAGTCATTGTACGTGACGTGTAATTTAAAATAAGAAAAATGTCGATTGAAACCAATTCTGTTTAATTAGGTGGAAATCTACATCGAGAGATTAATTTTTTTTTGGCCTGTCCCATCAAAACAATAAAAAAAGTAATGACCTATAATGTCGCAACATATTTAAAAAAAATAATAAATTCTACAAGACGGATTCTGCCTTGTTCGGAGATCATTATCTGTGTATGTACCTTCGATATAATATTATAAATTATGGTTTATATTTACTCAGCAAAACGGAATTTATGCATTAAATCACTAGCAAACCATATACCTTTTAATACACTTACTAAGTATCACCCAACTATTATCATAATTATTATTTGTACTGCAATGTGTGTGTTTTAAATACACTGACTTTCGTTTTATACCTACTATTGAAATCACAGTTGTGTTCAAATTAGTTCGCTCAAATAAATTTCGTCGAATGAGCAATTTAAGCGAATCTCTTAAAGATGTTCAATTCTCTGCAAAACAACCGAAGTCCGGGCCGAATCGAACAATCTAATCACGTAATACTATAAAGAATCGACGGTGAAAGTTATAGGAATTGAAGATTTTGATGATTTTTCTATTAATAACGATGACCCAGTAAATATCACTCGTGCAATGGATGACATCGAAAAACAAAATATAATTTAAGATTTGTAAAAAAAAACGTTCCGTCTAAATATTACTACCAATAATAATGACGTGGGTACATTAATAGTGTAGTGTCATGTCGTAGGTATATACAAATAATTTATTTATCTCTACTTATGAAAATGGAATTTTTTTTTTTTTTACGGACTTAAAAGATCATCGAATGAACATTATTTTTCGGTGACGTTCTATTTTAAGAGAATATTATGCAGCTGCGACATAATGACAATAACGATCGGCACAGTCAAAATCAAGGCAGTTAGGGTAATATCTCGTACCTAGTTATAATAATAATAATAATAATAATAATAACAATAACAAATAATCACAATACAATAATACTATTATTAATTATATGGACACCGTCCGCCGATGATGAAAGTAATAATTATAATAGGTAACATTATTATTACCGTAAGCAGTCGACGGCGGCGGGGCGTTCGTATTAATTAAAATTAATTTTCAAAGCGTCGGTGGCAGATCGTTTGTTACGTGGGTCATTTGCGAAATACAATAATATATTATTATTATCATCGTCATCGTCGTTGTGTTATACCACGGTTGCGATGTATATATAGGCGAGTGTGGAAATGCAGACGGTAACCTACACCTATCTACATGTAGAGGTACCTACCTTTAAATTTTAAAGCACTATCACGTCTTCGACGGTTTCAACGCATTATGAGTGTATAAAATATAAATATATGACAATTCGTACAATTTGTATTATATAGGCATACGAACGTGCCGATCGGTTCGTAAATTGTATTTTATAGTTTAAGACGACGTCACACTCCTATGTGTTGTCTCCACCTTAAACTCGTTATTCGTATCTAATTCAATTATTATTATTTGAATATCAGCTCATCGGATAAAATATTACGAAAAAAATTAATAAATTTAATGTACGTCAGAAAAGTTAGTTTTGATCAAATAGGATCCACAAAAAATAAATAATAATGAGTGCTCTCAAAATGAAAATAAAATAGTAGAGGAACTTGTAAATTATATTGTATAGTGCAATACGTAGGGCACGGATGTTATTTCGTTTACAAATTTTCATTTAGTGTTTCAATTTATTGATAAGTTAGTTTCAAATGCGTTTCATATAAGTACAAATTAATATTTACAATTTCGAAGTGCAATTGTTCTGTAATGTTGGTAATTTATTCAATTTTAATGCAATTTTGTTGCATTTTACTCATTTATAAACATAAATGCGAAATTAATTGTTGATATTAAATAATAATAAATATTTATTCGAAGTAAACTGCTAACTGTAAAGTAAAATCATAAATGAATAACAATAAATTCAGAACATTTACAACAAAATGGTGTTGAAATTGTGAAAAAGTGCAATTGTTGGTATTTTCTAGTGCAATTATACAACAATCGATATTTATAGTTTTGTCCTACATAATACAAAATCCATACCTTAGTAATAAGATAATATTATACAAACAGGAACAGTCCGTATAAGTATTGTGTATATTTTGTAGTTTAGGTTATTATTACCATAGTATTCGTTATTCGTAATTAAATAATTATGATTCAAATATAAGCTCATCGGATAAAATCATTCGAAAAAAAATTAATATTTGTTGAAAAAGTAATATTATTTTGTTCAAATAGGACTTCATACTGCTCCCCTCCCCCCAAAAAAGAAATTATCTGTGGGGCAGCTAGCAAAATACAGATCAAAATTAGCAGAAGAACTCAGTATGTACCTAGAACTGTTGCGCCTGATGCACTCCTCCTTAGCAATTCGATCATTGGAATCCACGAGGCTTGGAAACCTGTCGCTATTCTATCTAAGAACCAATGACGTAGTGTCATCAAACGTGATGATAAATATCTAACAATGATGATTATAAAAATAATAATAATAATAAGGTTGAGATTTTGATGCACTTTGCATTGTTTTCCGAGCCCATGTACGCAATGCTCGTTTTATGACACGTTTCATGTATTTTTGAATGAGACATTTTTATTTTGCATTTTTTCGTATTTTTTGACGATTTTATATTTTAAGGTAATTTTTTAAAGCATTAAAAAATTTTTAGAATTTTTGAAGTTTTAGAAACTAATTGCTTTGAAGAAATCCAAAATGATTAGTAACATTCTGGAAAACAAACGTACCTAACCTAACGTATGATAATAAATTATATGTATGTGCTGTCTCTTTTAACTCTAAAGAAACGTTTTTATATTCCTCACCACTATAGAGTTTTAAAATTTCATGAAATTTATTAATTTTTAAATATTTCAATGAAGAGCCCAGATACTCACCACCATATAAAATTACAAACATTTTGGGTCTGTCGATAGAATGAAAATGATAGTTTTAATGTTTATTGTTGTTATTTGTATTAGTATAAGTTGTTGTCCATTGTTTTAGTACTGTATTCATTGTAATATTGATTCTTGAAGCGTTAAATAAATTGGTTTTTTTATTATTATTATTATTATTATATTATTATATTGTGAATAAAATACATAAGCCAATAATATAATTTAATGGTAGGTAGTCAAAAATAAGTCTGTACCGTGAACAAATTGTTTGACTGGTCGGCTTCGATTATGGTTTATAAAACGTCGTATGTATCAAGTTTGTCTGAATTTTTATTAAAATGTAATATCAAACATAATATTATTATAGTATATTATTTTTATGTGCCATATTTTAATTCTAGAAACAACGACCCTTTCTTTGTTGCTCACCACTAAAGGGTCTTAAAATTTCATGAAATTATATTTCAAGTTCAGAAACCTATACTCGTCGGGCTAAAATTACGGGCATTTTTGGCCTGTTAACAGAATAATGATAAATATTGTAATAATATTAAAGATTTTGATTTCTTTTACCCCGATATATCAATCATCTAAAATCAATATTATATTTAAGAGGAGGTCAGCGCACCATTTGTTTTCTTTCTCAGGCCCACGCTCAACATAGTACATTTACGTTTAGCAGAACCATCTTTACTTTTAATATTAGAGTGAACTAATTTACTTATTATCAAACTTTAAACTAAAAATAATAGCTGGTTTTTTTTTACAATATTTTCATTTTCGTCTAATTTAAAAGCATTTTAAAATTGTAATAATTACACCCTTATAATTTGTACATAACAATTAAAATACCATAAAATAGACAACTTAAGAACACACGTAATGTTCTCAGCTCAAAATTTGACGGTATGTGAATTTACTCTAATAATAAAAGTAACGACACCGTGTCTGGTTCTGCTATAGTTTTCAGTGTCGCGCGTGCGTCGGAAAAACAAATTTGTGCGCTGACATCCTCTTAAGTGATTTTTATCGTTTACCGCTGTAATTTTCTCTTGTATTTAAGTTGTTGTCAAATATTTTATTACTGTCTTCACTGTACTACCCATGTGCCTTCAAGTCGTCAAACCAACAATATAGTTTAACGGTAGTCGAACATAATAATATATGGACCATGAATTAGTTGTTTGGCTTGTCGTCTTCAATTATAGTTTATAAAAACGTCGTGTACATTTATGAATATAATTCGTCTAAATCGTTTTCAAAATTTTATATCAAACACATTATTATTTCTTTTATTATATGGGCGAAATACACTTATACAGGTTAAATAGGTGTAAACCATAAGTCAATAATATGATTTAACCGCAAATTAATTTTGTTTGGCTTGTCGCGTCATCCGCGATGGTTTAAAAAAAAGCGAAATTTATCTCAAAAGTCGTCTTCAGAACTGCTGCAGAGGACAACGAGAAAATATAGACAGAAAAACTCCCAGCGTTGAAATAATATAATGCCTTGCAGAAGATTAGCGAAGGTTACCAAAGTTGCGGCGTTCGTATAAGATCAAACTTGAAAACCACTACCAATGTCCCGGTTTAATATTAAACATTATTTTACCCTTATATAGCGTTAATGCAGCAACTATATGAAATCGCAAAGGAATTATTATTATTTTAATAATGCAATAAACGTTTGTCATTGAGGGTGGGTTGTGTTTGTCCGCATGACTGAACAGTACAGTCTCGATGTGTTTTTCCACGAACTTAACCAGCCGTACAGCGTTATTGAGTTATCATCACAAAGTTAAGCCATTTATCTAAATATATTATGTGTGTTAAGATTAAACTCGAAGATGAAGAATTACGCAAAAGGTTATATGAACGTAATTTATACCATCCATTTATATTATAATAATATTTTAACGTCGGCTTAAGTACAACAATGTTACTCACCAAACGAGTGACAAATATTATTAGTGTGCAATAATAATATTGTTTAAATACGGGACTTCAGTTGCTGAAAAACCCACCGTTTCAAATCTTAAGAAAATTAAAAATTATTCATGTGGCCTATTGCAAACATAAATTTGTATAGCCCTGCAGGAACCAAAACTTATAATTAAACTATGATGTTAAAAAATTTGTATTTTTACTCCAGTATAAATTATGAGTGTAAATAGGAAAACGTTTTCCTACAATTATTGATTTTTCCCTTTTTAAATATTTTTGATATTTTGTATGAGTTATTTTCTCAATTTTACACTAACTGTTTTTATGAGTACAGAGTAGTTATTAGTTATTACAAATTAAATGTTATCTAGTCTTAACACAAGACCACAAGTCAGAACTATTTATAATTAATAAATATGTTTTATTATTTACATGTAGATTGTATCTAATATAATATAATGTAAGTATATTTTAATTTAATTTAATATTCACAGTCGTTTAATTCCTGGTTAAATAATTAACATTTAACCAACATACCAATCGTACAACCTCAAAAGTCAATTATGTTAAGAAAATTACATTAAAAAAAAAACTTTCAAGTCTACTTCATCTCTACCCGCTTCAAACAAATATTATTGTGTAAAATACATTTAATTTCATGAAGCACAGACAAAAACGATGTATTTATGTTTTGATGCTATCCGCAAAAACAACAGTTATGGTAATCCTGTAGGGGGAGAGGGGTTGTAGCCCCCCTCACAAAAAAAAATCCTGGATACCACCACTTCGTGACAATTGCGGTTAAGAGTAAAAACCGCACACACGTTTAAGGCTCTGCAGTACCTAAATAATAATATTATGTTTGTGATGCAGTACGACGTCGGAAGCCTTTTAGAAATAACCACTCAGTTATCAAAAACACAAATAATAATAATATTATATACATATTTTGTCGCGTACTCTCGGTCGGCAATTTCAACGTAATGTCGTCTCTTTGTACCGGCTGCAGTGGTACGACGACGTTACGATTATTCGCTGGCAATCGCACTTAAATGTGTGTATTCAAAGTAACTTCTCGTAAAATATGTTTCTTCTCCGTTTTCAATTTACCGACTAGACAATATCAAACGACACTGCAGCTCACGACGTCCTTTATAGTACCTATGCGACGCTATGACGACGATTTGGCGCTTAGTTCACCTGCGAGGTTGTAGTTGTTAATTAAAACAATTTCATAGTGAAAACCGTCGTCAAAGTGTTTCGTAAAAATATCGCGAACCTAAAACAGAAATGACGACTACGCTCGTCTGCCAGAATACCTCTACAGTTATAGTCGTTGTAGTGTTCAACTACGCGGAAGTTTCGTCCAATTAAAATGGTTATTTCACCGTACTTTGTCGTGGGCGTATAATGATAATATAACATATAATATTAAGTTGTCTCGCTAAGTACATAGTCACCCGAACACGGAAAACGTAATATGATCATTAGCAGCAACACAGACTCCATTCGTATATTTTATTATTTTTCTATTTATTATCTTCTGATTTTATTATCATAATATGTTTGGCGTTGGTATAACACCGTTGGCATCTTGATGTTGGGAAATATTTATTTCAAACAATTATATTTTTGTATTTATTTATTTACTTGGAAAATTAATGATATATGCTAATATGGCATAGTAAAAAAATATGACGATACTACTTTTATTATGTTAGTACGATTTTAACGCAAATGGTACGAGAAGGGGTTATGCCACCAGGTGATATAACCCAACGTGACAATTCTTAGAGCTAGGGACTTCATGGTACTAAAAACCTTAAGATATGCATTTATCTTTGCCCTAAAAAATAACTAAATATATCCTTAAAAATGTGTGTACAAAAATATTTTAATCGGTAATTTATTAATTTATATTGTAAAAATATACGCACATTTAAGTTGTATAAACATTTAAAAAATATTGAATCTATATACATTGAAATGTATATCTACAGATCTATATCCCGTCTTTTAAACTTGTCTAAAAAATAACTAAATATATCCTTAAAAATGTATGTACAAAAATATTTTAATCGGTAATTTATTAATTTATATTGTAAAAATATACGCACATTTAAGTTGTATAAACATTTAAAAAATATTGAATCTATATACATTGAAATGTATATCTACAGATCTATATCCCGTCTTTTAAACTTGTCTAAAAAAAAACTGAAAATTCTATTAACTCTACTATAATTGATTTAATAAATATTAACTATTACCCAAATGAATAGTTATATTTTACCGTATTTAAAATTTTTAATCTTTTGAATAACAATCATATTTTTTTTTATTTCATGTTCCTAAGCAGGATATTATTCAGAGTAAATCGAAATATAAAAACAAATTTTTGACTAGTCGTTTATTAATTATAGTTTAACTTTAAATACATGCTTAATAACTCATAAAGTATAAACTAGTCGTCCGAAATTCAATTTTTACACATTGCAATACTCCAGAAAAATACCCTGCTTTGGAATAAGAAATTAAAAATGCATGTAGTTGTTAAAAAAAGTTAAAGCGATAAAAACTGTCGTTTCCATAAAATTAAAACTACGGAAAAAATAAATATATTTTCAAAAACTTTGATAGATGAGAGTTTTACGTAAAATGGATCACTCTGCGTATATAATATTACGATTTTATATCCTGTGGAAACGAAAGGCATAATATTATTATTATACACTACGTGATAAAATACATAAAGACATTTTAACATGCTCATATTGGTTTTGGTTTATCACAAAAATATAAGGATGCAAAGAAATAATTTACGACTGTGTGAAAGAGAAATAAAATAATAAAAATAATATACATATATATATATATATATTAAACGTCCTAGCAAAGTAATATCCAGACGTTGTCAATAGAAAGATGGTTTGAAACGAACGAAACGTGAAGGCCATTAATCTGTCGTTTGAAAAATAATCAAAAGACCAAACGGGGGGGGGGGGGGATAAAAAAAAAAGAGGAAAAGAGACAAATTGTGATGACAGCGGAATAGGACACGGCATATTATGTACCACACGGAAATAAAGAAACGCAATTTTGTTCTCATACAACACTGTGTGTCATTTGGTGAAAAATTCCCATCGAATCATCACGAAACGACGTCACGACGTGAACTATGTGTATAGGTAGGTGGCACAGTATTTTTCGTATCAATTTCGCGTTATTGAAATAATAAACTTTTCGATATCAATACTCTGCAGCGTGGTCTTCTGTTTTTTTTTTTTGTTTTTTAAATCTCCCTCATTCAAATGATATTATATTGTTTGGTGCCTCCTATATTGTTTGTAACGGCACGTTTTTTATTACAATTATAAATTATTACAAACATAATATTAGGGGAACATCAATGTGTGAACAGTAGATGTCGGTCAACAACACTAACTATCCCTCATAAAATATTATGATAGGTAGCTGGTAGCTAAAATTGAGGTTTTCGCGTTATTTGATAATACCTGTTGTTATCAAAACCTTGTAACAGATGTCCCAAAATTACGAACAACATTTTTCCTATTTAAAGTTTGTTAAACATTTTTTTTATCACTTTTATTCTAATATTTTTCAACGTCGTAAAACACCTCAGGGTTAGAATTTTAATTATTTTTTTACATTGACCGTTTGATTTACTTCTCTGCAACATGGTTAACGAATATACCTTTTACAAAACGTCTTTAGAATACACGTCTTTGTCGTGATGAGTCAGAAGATTTTTCATAAACAGTAGGTAGTTATTTAAGCTATTATATGACATAATATCAGTGGTTTTATCCTCTCTCGACGATCTATTTACTGAAAATGTCTGTACTATTTTAACCAGATTAGTATTTGTATTAATTTAGACATTTTTATAATTATATTATTTAAATAAACGTTAGGGTGGTATTTTTTAAAGCTGAACAAATGTATGTTCAGCTATAGACAATTAATACGTTAAGAATTTGTCTTTATCGTCTTATATCGTAACGTCGATAAGACATAACAATGAATTACAATTTTTTTTTCGTTAAAATAATTTAATTTAAATCTTTAAATATTAAAAATTTAAAACTCAAGGAACTTAACTCATATATTGTAATATCTAAATAGGTAGAGAGTTTTATTAAGAAATTTAATATATCTATTACTATAAGGTCTTAGTTATTAGGAATCTCGTATCGACACAAGGTATACCTACCACTAATTAGTTTTTTATGAACTTCATATTGTACCCTAAATTAGATGGTTTATGATTACAATATTCGATATATTGATTTTAATATTCCAATAGACGTCATTGTAACATTGTTGTTGTAGGAAAAATGAATTAAGTATATTTAATTAAAATTAATTAAGATTTATAATCATATCCACTTTCTAGTGGATAACATAATATTATTATAACACTTTAATTTCGGTCGGTCATTAATTTTATTATCAGACGAAAGTTGTTGAAAACTGTGTCTTATGATGACAATTTATTTTTAAGCCCCGGAGGTGGAGTAGCCACGGTAGTCATATGACTTTTTCTTTTTTGCCAACCACGTCAGACCAATATATTTTGGTGGATGACGAGCGACGACAACAAACTAGAATACATCACAAAACCTAATTATCGTTACATAGAGCGAAAGCCATCATCGACCATCGGACAAATCTACTAACCTTCCGGATAAAACCCCGGAGGAGGTGGTCCTTTGAACAATTTCTACCAGACCTTTCCAGCCGACCGATTTACAGTCACTAAATCCTTTTTACCCCACGGGGTCCTGTTTCCACCCACGTTAATGCGCTTCCGTCATTTTCCATTTAAAAACCCATGTCCGCACCATACTTAAAACCGCGCGCGCGCGAGATGTCAACGTGTGTATCGGTTATATGCACAAATCAATTATTGTAGTTGGTTTAGTTTGTTTTTATTTTTAGGTCAAACGCGCGAACTATTTGAAAGAGCTGTGCGAAATCTACAATGTAAACGGCAGCTATATAATAACAGCATTTCGATTAAAATGGAAAACACAAATCGTAAATCAACAGAATGCTACTTGGCACAGTAAAATATATAAATTATGTAATTTCATATCGTCATCGCAATGTAGAAATCTATACAATAGTGAAATTCATTAAATATGTATGAACGTATTGATAAATACATAAGTGTGTATATTAATGTACATCGTAGGTATAAATAATGAATGCAGTTATAGCGTCATAAGTTAATCCAATACGGGAATAGCAAAACAAACAAAGAAAGCAGCAGCATTGAAGGGAAAATAATATTACCAATAACAGCGGAACAAAACGAAGCAAATTCTCGTCTTACAGTGAAACCGAGTAGGAATTTAGGAAATATTTGAAATTGCTGACGTTGTATTTTAGCCTTGAACCATAGACGACCATGTATTTTATACCGTGTTGGTTATTGTAATAATTATTTGAATAGCTTAATATTTTAAATCGGAAAACATAGCAGTTGATACAACTTTAAATTGAACTTACCAAATTCGAATATCTAATCAGATTGATAAATAAACATAAAGTTGTCGATAAAGAGCGATGTAGATGTTATATTTACAACTTTATTCGATATGTTTTTGCTTTTTAGTTCTATCTGCTCATTTAATCAAAAAATTAAAAACGAAATGGAACAGTGAAAACGTTTTTTTTCATACATAAATCTTGATAATCGTTTGGAGCAGGTAAGTATTTTGTTTGTTATGTAGAGAAATATTTTAAAGAGGCCACCAGAGGAAAAAATATGTTTGCTTGCTACACACGCATTATGCAATCAATACGAATGTAATTCAACTTCAAACTAAAATATTGTAATAAAAACCATTAAAAATATTTATGTAAGCACTTGAATTTTACTAACGACCAAAAATTGGGACCACCAAATTGATTTTAGCTTATATTTGCAGTTTATTTTCAAAATATTGTCACATTTTTTGAATCGACCTGATTATTTCGAGGTCCTGTACCTCACATACATGGAGTATATGGGGGCATTTTCGAACACATTTAGCTAATCGGGACATGATTTCGAAAAATCATTTATAACAATTTATAGTAGGTGCCTAGTTTAATATTATTACCATCCATGAGGAGGTTTTATGTATTCACAATATTACTTGCCCCTAAATAATAATTTCGTCTAGCACGTTGACTTAGATATTAATATCAGTATTAGAAAGCCAAAGCTTTCAGACACTATTTGAAATTTAGGACTGTGTCGTTGTTATTTCGTTTGTTTAAAAATAATATGTTTTAATATAAAATTTAACAATAATTAGCAGTAGTTATGTCATAATAATAATACTAATAAATACATAAAATAATAATGATCACAAATCACAATTAATGTTACCGTAGCAAGATCACAGCACCATACAATACAGCCTTCTCATGGTCACCCTCCTAAGAGATAGATGTTTTAGGTAACTTTTTATTTATAAATTGTATGTATGTGCATCAATATCACTATTGTGCTGATCCATTTGTTTCTATAATGTCAACGCACAATTTACGTGCGCGAGTGGCAATATGTTCTAAGTTGTTTATATTTTATTATTTTAATAAGGTTCAACGTAATAATAAATAACATTTAATATGATGACGCATTAATTTTAATTTTCAATATATAAATAATAATTTTACTACAGTAAGACGACATAAAATAGACGAGGAAAATGCCTTCTTTCCCTATTATGGATAGGCGTTCCCACTCTTATCGAGATGCCGGAAAAAACATTTTTTTTTCTTCAACAACGTGGTTTATAATATCAATTAGAAATTGACGTTTCAAAATCAAAAGTATTTGTACAACGAACCGGCCGATAAACACAAAGAATTTGGACCAAAATATAGAACTACCTACCTATAAGGTTAAACCTAGGTTAAGTCAGTGGTGTTTTCAACAAAAAATAATAATAACTAAAATAATAAACACAGAGCCCACGCTTACGGTTAGTTTTTTACACTTTGTCATTTCATGAATTGTAGAATTTTAATATCATTATGTAATACTTGTGAAAAGTTTGATAAACATTCAAAGTAAAAAATGAAAAATTATTAATAATTTTAAAATAAAAATACACGGCTTACCATTAACGTAAAACAGTTTTCGCGGAAAATACGACAAGTTAAACCAACATTTTAGGAATAAACCAACACAACTTATTCAGAAATTACAAGTTTGCTGACTTTAATGAATAGTTTTATAATCGAAAAAGAAAACATCGTACCATACTTTTTTGAGTATAGGTACCTGCGTGTAGTTAATTGGGTGAAAAGTCTGTAAAGTAAATAGACGTCTAAACGACTAGAGATTCTTTTCGTTATATTTAAATCACAGTACTGATAAAGTATCTAAGATTTGTTTTTTTACAAATCTTTTTTTTACCTAAGAAAAAAAATAATATACGTTTTGAAAATAATCAAATTGTGCAGGTATGTACAGACCAGTGATTTTTATTTCTAACATTTGTAGTAATTATTATTTGTAACTAATATTCAGTTTTCATTGTTAACTTGTTTTATAGAGAGCTTAATATTATATCAATAGAAACTACTGTAAACAATTTGAATATAATTTTATTTATTGTACATTAATAATGATCATTAATGCAGTGCAAACAGTTCGTTTGTAGATTAATATTCTGAAAGTGTTCTTCAACAATTGTGTTGTATTACATGACCCGGAAATCGACAAAATACAATAATTAATTATACATTGTGATGGCAAATAAATAATATATAATTTAGGTTAGGTCGAACTTTTGGAAATTTAAAATGTCTTATAACGTTGGAGCGTATTTGATGATATTATTTATGTTATAGAATAATAGAATAATGAATAGTTTAACATTTTAGATATACTTTTGTGTATAAATAAATATAACGTCGTGTGTTCAATATTTTTTTATCTTTTTTTATTCGTGGTTAAATAATTAATCTTAAATCATGTTTTATGTTTCTTTACGAGACACAAAATGTTATTTTATTTATATTATGTTGATAAAATAAATTGTGCACCGTTTGCACGTTGGTGATTTCCATCTAAAAAAGGAAAGTATAACAGTTCATTTAAACACTGACAATAAGATGGAAACACAAGAAGACTTTATTTTCGTTTAAAGGGTGTTCGTAATAAGTCTCAAGAAAGCCATATCTGACTTTAAGAATCGTAATGACCACAGAGAAAACATATAGCTATTGCACATTGGCTGTAATAAAATTATTTATCTTTTTTATATAGATAAGACCTTAAAATGAATATAAAAGTCGTGTTTTTTTGGGGTAAAATAAGAAGAGAACAACTACACAAATATAAAGCACCCTTTAGGGACCAAAACTATAGTATGAATTGCGTTTTTTTCTTATTCAGGTCTATTGCAATTTATTTGTTTATGTTTGTTGATCTTGACATCAATCGGTGTCACAATTAAAAATTTAAAAAAGTGCTATGCCTTAAAATTAAAATTAGCTCGTAAAAAAAAAATTCAAAATATATTAAAATAACAGCAGCCAAATAATTAAATTGTGCCTGTTTGTTGACAATAATTTGTTGTTGGAATGATGTTCATAATAATGCAGATACTTATTATGTAGATTGTGATCATCAGATGTAAAAACAATTTATTTTAAATAATATAAGAAATAATTTATTATTATTTTTATTATGATAAGATGTCATATTGCATTTAATTAAATATTAAAATCGTATGGTGACTATACATTTGCAGAAATTCATATTTAAATTTGGTAGGTTGACGCTTTATTAATTGGATTTTTAATTCAGTATTGGAAATTGCGTGATAGGGAGAAGGCCACAGATACATCGCTAATAAATGGATACCCATACCCCGCGGATGATTTATTAATCACGGGAATACGAGGATAGGTACTGCAAACAGTACATAGGAATCAAATAAAACATGAAACGAGAGATGAGGTATGGTTAGGTGATGATGAGTCAGGTTTAGAAGTGTTGGTGGAATATGCTTATAGCAAGTACATGGTTTGAAATACCACGAAGACGACGTGAACCAAGAGAAATATTTGCACACTGAAATTAAGATTCGCCTGAAATCTGCGAATGGATGTAACCCTGTTATGTCACAAACATTTTGTTTAAGTCAAAACTATAGTGTGGAAAAACCAAAGAAAAACTATTTACCTCGTACCTCATACCGTATCTCAGGCGGTGTCATAAAAATATGCTACGCCTGTACTCGGGCTATAGAATAGCAAGATAATATGATAATAGACCAATTGTCTTTGATAGAAACGTCTTAAAGGAAATGTTTCCAACACACGAGGTGTGTGATAGAAGCTCAAATAATCAGCTGAAACAATACATGAAAAAATAAGTGTACTCCGATTCATAAATGAGTGTGTATAATGGAGTCGTGGCCGAAATTAGTATACCAAAAACAGTAGGTACTATAGTGCACAACTTAAGTAGAA
This sequence comes from Nasonovia ribisnigri, assembly GCA_027563435.1. NCBI lineage: Eukaryota > Metazoa > Arthropoda > Insecta > Hemiptera > Aphididae > Nasonovia > Nasonovia ribisnigri. The sequence continues at coordinate 116,538 of JANEHU010000877.1, read as the reverse complement.
ATATACTGCCCAACCGTGTCCGTAACCATGGTCGTTAGATGTGATTAAAAGAGGTATGGCGGTACAAGATTGTCAAGGGGACCTATATGCGTATAATATAGGGACGAGTGGATGAAATTGGAATTGGCAGCAAAGTGCCTAAATGGTCCGTAACGCTAACACTCGAACATCGTCACGACGATAAATTATTTTGTCGAGAATGATCATCGAGAACAGCGTCTGAAAAACTTAAAAATTAATCGGACCATAAGCAAAACGGCGGATCACTTGAAACATTTTGTTCTTGTTTATTAAAGAATTTCGGGTAGGCATACATTTTTAATTTGACTTCAGTACTCTTCGAAAACGAGTCGCTCGCAGAGAGTTTGCCGCGTTCGTTTTCTGCCCCCGATGGTGATTTACGAAACGTGATAGGGCCCTCTCGTTACACAGACTCAAAGCACAACACCATCGAATGGCAGTAATAATAAAAATAATACTAATAACAAAAATAATAAATGAAAACCATTTTTCAAATCAGAATGCACGCGCGTTGTTCACTGCACGAGGGACACAATATTTATGTGCGCCGTATATACCGAACGTATGCGCACTATATTCACATTATTTTTTTTTATTTTTTTTTTTTTGTTGCCACTACACCGAAACCCTGTTGTTATTGTTCGACTCTCGGAATCAATTGAAGGCATTGCGCGATTAATGATGCCGATTTCCTGCACGACAGGACGCGGAGGTGCGCACAAACTGTAATGGTTACAGCCCCGGGGAGTCACGCGACACACACAAACACACCCACTCGCGCGGAGAGAAATCCGACTGAGAGTGAAGTAAAGAGAGAGAGGGGAAGAAAAAAAGAATCTGTCAGCCAAACACGACCTAGCAAGCTATACACACTTATACATATATATATACGAGCGGTTGTCCGCTTTATTTCGAGCCCCCACAGCGCGCACGATACGCGAAACTTTAACTCTAACTTTGGGTCCTTTGAAATTTGTAAAATGGATACTGACACTGATTTATACGCGAGATTTGGTGCGAGTATACGGAAGAAACAAGAATGCAAACGCGATGGGGGAAAAAAATCCTACCACCAAGTGAAACATATTCGTACTCGAGCGTGCGTGTGATGATGCTTTAAAGTGATTTCATCACGAATATAGGTTATCACTTATCATCTTCGTGGTCACCGCTATCATGGGCTGAGTTTGTAGTAAATTTCTGTGGTTAATTGACAGTTTTCGGTATGGTAACCAATCTTCGTAATGGGCGTTGATTCGATCAGACGGTCTTTCGACCGAATCTTTGTCGACCGATGTCTGTCTCCGACGAAAATAAACAGAGACTTAGGTATATTGTATGTGTGTGCGCTGTATATGATATTATAGTTCCTGGATTGTTTTGACAGCCCGAAAACAATAACGGTTTGACACCGTAACGCGTCGCAGTGTTTCCGTCGTCGTCGTTGGCTTGTGCATTAACCATTTCTGCACATTATTATTATTATTATTATATTCTAAGAGCTGTACCGCAAACGACAACAGTGACCTCCACGGTGGCCTAGAATCGTTTTATTTTCCGTTGTTCATCGCCATTCAAAATAAATCTGAAATACAATTAACACGGCGCGATAACCTGCAGCTTTGGATTGAATCGGCTTATTATCTGCTTATAAGCAGACATGGGTAAAATACTTTTCAAAACTATTTTTTTTTTATTTACATTTTTTCTGGACAATAGTATGTAGGCACTTAAGTCAAATTAAGTTTTTTAATTTTATACATTTTTTGGACTTATAAAAACAAAAAAAACAAAATTCATAATACAGACACGAGTGTAATATACACGCAATTGTTATTGTTTGGAAGGAGAAGAATTGAAAAATTTAATTGGTTTTAGACTATCTACGTAACAGTATTTAACATGACGGTGGAATATCTTTCTTGTGTAATTTAGTGTACAAATTAAACCGTAAATTTAGTGAACTTGCCGTATAGTTATAATTACATTAACGGAGTGAAATGAGAATATGATTAACGGCAGTGACAAACAGCACTAGTAAAACAGAAATGTAATTCTAGACGTGATTACTATTTCATAATATAATACGTGTGTATTAAAATTGCTTAAAACCTTGACACTGTAATCGTATTGCTTATGTGAGATGTGATAAGTTAAATCAAAAGGGACACTACCTAGAGAACCATTAATTTCACGACAACGTTTTATTACTGTATATATTGTTATCAAAAATGGTCGTCGCACACGACTCGTAAACCTCTACTGCAGAAATGTTATTAGTTTTAATCACATTCATAGTATACGTCATGATGTCACATTATTGTACTCTCGTGCATTCAATATATTATATTATATATTTTTATCTCTTGAACGTTATTTCCTATGTTACAAATGTATTATACCTATTGTTTTTGTGGTTTAGTTACCCATACTCTAAACAGAGGGATTTTTTAAGAATGCTCACATCAATTTTTCCATTTAATGAGGTAGGTATATTTATTCAAATAGTGATTTTTAAACATTAAAATTTTTAAGTCTAACTAAAGACCCGGGTTTCAAATTACTGATATTTTTCTATTACAGGAGTGCCCTGCGGGCGCCCTGTGAGCGATACGAACTTCTATTTTTGAAATGAGAAACGCCATTTTTACTGAAAACTATTTAGCGGAGGTTTTCTTAAAAATGTTGGTGGGTCTAAATCGAAATTCTAATGAGTAGTTTCTGAGTTATTAAAATGTTTTATACTAATGATAATAATCCTTAAAAAAAGTCTTACAAAAATATAAACTATACTATATGTAATATTATTAGAAGCAGGATTCATTATACTCGGATCATTTTCAAAAAACTATTTATAACGATGAATCAATATAGAATTTGCATGAAAAATTCTCAAAAAAATAAAAACCTGTTGTATAACTAAAAACGACAGAAGGGTGTTCCTATTTAAAAACGCAAAAATTTGTAACGGCATATGATCATCCAGGTCTTCGAGTATATTTAAAAACTTAAATGTATGCACTGTTTAAACATACGAATAGGATGAGCATGCTTAAAACATTCCACTTTATATTATAATGTATTTATATAAACTAAATACTAAGTTTTATTCAAGGATAGCTGAAACAATGAAAAAATGGATAGTTATAATCACAGTTTTTTGTTACGCATCCCCCGCTCTTTACTTCACCTGTACTGAAGTTCTCCACTTCTTATTGGGTATCAATCGTATACATATCACATACATATTGGATATGGAATAAAATCGACGAAGAAGAGGAGAACTAAGACATGGGTCGGAGGTGAAGAAGATGCGCATACTGATGAAAAATATTATGACTGTGATGATATCTAACTATCTATATTACCATGGTTGATACCATGTAATTCTAGACGTGATATTTTATATTTCATATAATACATGATAATTCAAATTGCTTAAAACCCTGACACTGTAATATCGTATTGCTCAAGTGAGATGAGATGAGATAAGTTAAACCAAAAAGGATACTGCCTAGAAAACCATTAGTTTCAGTTTTATCACTGTATTGTCATCAAAAATGGTAGTCACACACGACTCGTAAAACCATGTAGTAGAAAAGTTATTAGTTCTTATCACATTATAATAATAATAACAATAGTATTTATTTACCCATAACAACAAAAAAATGTTTGATACCATTAAGATTACATGAAATATTACAAGGTTGGTCTACTCACTAAAGCTTATGGCTGTGGTGTGAGTATGGTTCAAAGCAGAACAAAAAATAAGTCAAAAATAATTATACATAAAATATGTAGAATAAAACTAAATCAAAAATATTTTTTAATTAATATGCACGTCACATATCCTTAATAAAATATTATTACATAACAAAATCCTTAAATTTTAAACTATCAATGTAGTGTTTAAAATGAGTATATATACAACTATAAAAACGGATAAATTATTTTTTATCAGACAGACATTTAAAAAAAAAACTAGTTAACAATTGATAAAAATTATTATATGAATTTATCGCTTTAGGGATTACAATTCAGTTAGAAATCTTATACCTATGAGTACCTATGTACAGACTTTTTAATTAATTTCATATACTTAACATAAGAATACGTCATTTTTTATCATTCCGGTGGTATTCAAATTATACAGGCAATAATAGCTAAAAATATAAATTTGAACGATTATCATTATAATTACTTGGGTATTATAGTATTATTGTTAAACAAATTTCAAAAGTGAATTCGTTGTGATTTGTAGTATATCAATATGAATATTATATGCACTTCTCCGAAAAGGTAGCCAATAACTTATAATATATTGACCCGAACTTACAAATAGTTATAACTTTTAATTTTTGTGACAAAATACTTCTAAAAATATAATAAATATTCTTATGAAATTGTTGATATAATCAGTATGAATATTCCATTTTGAATAAAAATACCCAAGTAAGCAGTATTGGGTAGTACACAATTATTTCAAAATAGCGAATTTCTAAATCTGATTATAAAAACAAATTTTAAGGTAAAAACATTTATTTAAGTAGAGTAGTTTATTTTTTAAAGCTTTTAAAAATATCAATATATATTTGTTTTTTGGTGTAAATTAATTTAAAACGCAATAACTTTTTCAAAATATTATTTTTGGCAGTTTCCTGACATGAGTATTTTATTTTTTAATTTATTTACTATCCATATAATTTTCACAATTTTCGTCATACGTTTAACTAGCATCAATTTTTTTTTCTGTCAGATCATTCTGCTGCGGCCTGTATACTTATTTACATTAAAAATAGCATTATCAGTTGAGAGTCATCTTCTTGAAACCATTTTGATTACAATTGAAAAAATGATTCTTATCAAAAAATTCCACTCACCTATTTTTAACACATTTTTTCACATTTATATCGTACCGACATCATGATGACGTCACATCACGATATTCTCATGCATTACATACATTTTTTATCTCTTGAATGTGTACGTAATCTATAATGCATAATAATATATTTTATTTAAAAACAATACATTTTAGGTTTTCAGAATTACGAAGAAGGTACGCTGTTGGTTTTACGATGGAGTAGTTTTTTTTTCTGCAAACAATTTTTTGAGAAATATAAATAATACAAGACGTAGCACTTTTATAGATTGAAAATATCATTTTCATTTTTTCCGGCATGTACCACCCACATGACACTTACTAGACAATTATTTACCATGGTATAGTGTTTCTGTACGAATCGTAGTTTAGGTGGGTTTCCACTAGATCGTTCACCTGTACGTGAACGTTTTGTATGTAAACGTGTAACGGGGTCAGGTAACTAGTTACATTTAGATAATTCAGAGAAGGGTTTTCATAGCAATTCTGAATTATCTCGTATTAACCGTAACTCGCGGAAACCCCAGGAAAGATAGGTGAAATATTGAGATTTAGTTAATTCGTTTTATTATAAGGCTATACTCACTAAATACCATACTTATTGACTACAAAATATCGAGACTAGCTGACAGAATCGTCATCCGTTGGCTTATGGGTTGATGTACCGCTCCCGGAACTAACGAACTTGACACGGTGTGTCTCTTATATACACTAACAATTGTATGTGTACTCGGATAACTATACTATGTATACATAGGGTTGCCGTAAATTCATCAAGCAAATCCAGGTCAGAGCAAAAAATAAATAATAAATATATTATCGAATATCATATAACTGTATAATGCGTAACAGCTATATGTGTCCAATGTATTAAGAAACGAGTATTGACACATAATTGTATACACCTATTTTTCCATGCGAAAAAATTGTATCGACTGTTGTATCTATTGTGTAATAAATAAAAAATATTATGTTTAAAATTAATTTCTAAATCGTTTTGAAAAACTCCAAGTTACAGAAAACTCGTCACGAATATTATATTTTCGTTCATATGTGTCTGTGCACTAATGGCTAAAATTAAAATAATGATAACTTGGAATATTCTACGATAAAGTGTTACTAACGATGGTAACCTACGTACTTATAGTGATACTACAACTGATATAATACTATATTTAATTATTATAGCGCTCTAAACGCAAAGATTGCCCCCACTAAAATATTTACTATGACATTTTCGGATCACGATCTTAGCTACCATGTCCAGTCTATGGTACTGTTCATGGTTCGAACCATACACCTTTTATTGATAGACCAGCCCACTTCATGTTTCCACCTAGTCACGATAGGTGTCGCTTTTCGGTTACTGAGTTACTCTTATACGATATAAATTATAACTATATATTCATAATATATTGTTATACTAAACGGGCTTTTATACTAAAATGTGGCCTGCCGACCATCAATGCTTTTGGTATAGGATGCACTGTTCTAAAAGTAAAAGGTTTAGGGTTAAAACGGAAAATGTTGAACTAGTCTAACTTCATTGTAACATGGTATACGTGTGGTAAATACGGTTCACCATTTCAGTAAACTTAGAAGAAGAATACCGCACTAACCATCCAATCATGGGGCAGAAAGATCTGTACACTTACACGTGAATGGTCTATAGTGAAAACCCACCTTAACAGAAAAACAAATTAAATAACTTTTATTCTAATCAAAATTTATAAATTATTATTATTATTTATGATTTATGATTTACCGAGGCTTGCGCTACCTACAATAATTACGGTATGATTTTTATATGTTATTTTTTAATACTGGAAAAAATCCAAAAAATTCTAAAATAGTCAATTTGTAAATCTAATGTTTAGAAAAATTTTGGAGATAAAGAAATTTATTTTTATCAAGTAGGTAGTTTATTTTTTATGATGTTTTAAAATATCAATATTTTCTTCGATTAAATTAATTTGAAACGTAATAACTTTTTTTTTCAAAATAACAATTTTTCATTTTTATCTGTCAGGTCTTCCTGTTACACTCTGTATAATATAATGTATTTGTATGTTTTAAAATAATATAATTCATGAATAGTTGAAACCATACCAACCGAGTATCGAGTCAATGAACTATGATTGATGTACAAATATTCGAAATAAAAAAACAAATTACGTGATAATTTATTTTCAACCGTCACTGATATTAATTTATGTGATAACAATAATAAGAAAACTAAAGCAAACCAAAATTTACATTTTCTTATAATATTTAGATCAATGTATCTGAACAGGATAATTCTTCGTGTTATTATTAAAATATTTATCTAGATAAGATAAAAGACAAATACATTTTCGTCTTGGTAATATATCTAGATAAGTCTTAGAACTGTGAATATCTAATTTGAAAAAGTTATTTTTCTTTACAGTTTCTATGGGTACGAAGAAAAAGTACTCAAAGAAGAAAATCGTTTTGGCAATAATTTTGAAGAAATCTCAGCACTTTTTGGTTTAGCCTGAGGTTCATTAATTTTTAACTTAAAGTTTCCAAACCTCGCTGCTTCAAAATGTATTTCATAAACTTAAACATTAATTTCTTAGACTAGCATATAATATTAAACAAACCATAATATTATTAAAAACTGATTAATTTCAATCATTACAAGAATATTATTAAACGTTATAACTATTTTGGTAACATTCAAATGTTGGGGTCTTATGAATTAACATTTTTGGCCGATGTTGTTGTAGTGAATTTTTTAGTAGCTTAATTTTCTGTTAGTGTAATATTTTATAACCGATTCGCTGAAAAATGAGTGTAATAACTAAGTTCAAGTGACATTACTTATGGAAGCGACTTTGAATAATTTGAGAATGCAACACTTTGTCAGCTGATTTTAACACGTTAAGTATTTATTTGATATTCATAGCGTGAAAAACCACTATTATATGAAAATCGTAATGATTTTAATGGTTGTTGTTCATAGATAAGTTTGATCAAAGCAGATACAAGCGCGGAGAATGAAGTTGGTAGTCGAGTGTCTTTCATAATAATTATTATATGCATGGTTGGTGTTTATTCTCTCAGATGTCCCTAACACTGACAGAGACACATATTGTGTGTATTTAACTTAGCATTTAGTTGTTGTATCTGTTAAAAAATATAAACTAATAAGTTCATTAACCCGGAGTCAGAATACACGTTGTTTCACATGCACTGTAACACCTGAAAAATATTCTTTAAACGAAAGGCAGCTGAATTATTAGGAACTTACTCAGAAAATAAATATTTATGTTTTAAGTCCTACGTAAATATTAGATATTATACTCATACAAGAATCATAATATCTCGACCTGCAAAAAACAACAATTTGTTATCGTAGGGTAACTGGTAAGGTTGTTTAAATGCACTCTAAAATTGAAACTCGTTATATTTTATCGTGTGTCTGCGTATATATTATGGTTATATATTATTATGGTCTAAAAAACTATCGACGGGATATCATAATAATAAACTATGCAATAATATGACGTAGGTATCATGGATGTACAAATATGAGCCTCGGCAAAAAAAAACCTGAATAATTAATGCGTAGGTACGATATATTCGTTAAAAAATTGAATTAAAACATAAAAAAATAATTTTATCATCTTCGCCGGCCGTAATATTATAAAAGAACCTTTATGTAGTGGCTCACAATGACATTATACAAAAGTTGTTTACCAAGTGTAAACTTTTACTACCGTGTACCTGCATAATATCCTTTGCAGAGACGAGAATAAATGCACGGTCGAGGTAACTCGTATTATGACTATACGATGAACCGAATCGCTGGTCAATGGTGGTCACCTTTACCGGCGCGGGGGCTATTGACTCGCAGAAATACACGTCATATTGTGTCGCTTTAAAAGCATTTCGACCCCATGCGTGGTGACCTCGGTCGTTACTACCGCGAAGTCCGTATTATAAGGAACGCAAAATAATAATATAATAAAATATAGTAGTATAATATATGCGCGGTACAGCATACGGACGGTAACAGAAGGTAACCAGACGCAGCGGGTCTATTATACCAAGGTAGTGTTTTGTGTTCGACAACACGGTATACTAATTATTTTGCATGTGAAATCGATTCCCCGCACCCTCGAGGCGCACAATATCGCAGTCCATTAGCTCTTATATTCCCGTAATATTTTCCAAGGCAATGGTCTCAGCGATCACGTGAGTGTGCCCCACCCGCGGGTGAGGTACCTAAGCTATTGACGATCAAAGGCCACTCCGAGACACGCGTGCACTGCAGCTACTTCATACACGCCAGCACCCCACGCCCCTTGTTGTGCGTGGCTAAATTGGTTTCGAGGGTTGATTGGAAAAGGTCCGAAATAATAACGAGAATCCGCCGCCGCCTATTGTATATTTCTGTCTCTTTTGTTATTATTTAGTTTTCCTACGTTCGAAAATTCACCAGTCGTGTCCAAAACACTCACTGCAGCGGCGATAATCAATTGAACGTGTTCCCAAACATCTTTTGATGGGGTAAATACGTTTCGAATAGGCGCCAATTTTTTTTTTCGCACCAGACCTTTTTCTCAATTAACTCTGGATATTCGATTGGCACAAAAATGATATTATGGTGGTCACAAGAGACCGACACGGTGCGGGAGCCATCACGTTTATAGAACGAAATCTCAAGAGTAGAATCCTATCAAGCCTTTTGAAATGGTTACATTTCGGTAACTTTTTAATTTGAAAGACAAAGACATTATGCAGATCGGATCGGATTCAGGTTTTAAAAAATCTATTTTCGGAAGTAACAAAACACGTTAACACATCAAAAATGGTTTAGTATTTTAAAATGTATTCTTTTCGATTAATTTAAAATCAGTTCAAACATCGGATTCGTAAGTGACCGGACCAACATTTTCCTCTTTCGAATAATAAGAAACACAATGATCAATGTCCAATCATTCTACAAGAATGGATCGTATTACCCGTCACCATTTTTGATCGTTTAAGTGGTTTGGTTTTATTTTTCAGTATGGCTTGTTCTTCGGTACTCAACAAAACAAATAATAGAATATAAAACAACTAAAAGAAGATTATTATTATTATAATTATTATTTAATTCTATACAATTTTTTATAAATATATTTATCAAATTATTTACTAGGTACAATCTAATTTATATTCGATAACTATTAATTAAACGGTTTACACAGCTGCAAACTCAATGGTTGCGTATAACATTGTAGAACGACTCAAATTTTTCAAAAATGTATCAACACGCGATGCCGTATATTACGGTACGAAAAATTGTTTGACAACGATAACATCAGGACCATTAAACTAAAGTGGTTGAAAGCATGGATGGGGGAGGACGTTTAAAGGGGAGGGCATGGGTGGGGGAGGGTGAGAACTAATGGTGTACTTTAAGCTAATATACGAGTAAACACAATAATAATTAAGTTTTATTGTTTTAAACGGTAAATATATTTAAAAAAAATATATCATATTGGAGCATTTTCAAGCAATATTATCTAATAACCATATTAATTAAATTAATATTTTGTGGAAAAAAAAACATTTTTAAGCTGTTAAACGCTGGTCGGAAATGATAGTTTGTAACGATGTGTGTCAATAATTTAGGTATGTCCTATACTCCTATGCAAACGTGTAATTTTAACATTGGTAATATGCAAATTTAATATCGTACGTACTTAACAGGTGTGTACACATTTTAAATTATTTATCTAAAATATTATACAGTATGATAGTACGTTTTTCTCATTAAAACGTAATACGAAAATAATTCAGTTGTATTTTGGCCCAGGTGTTACAAACTGCAGAGTACCTGCCTATAGTGGACTACCAATCAAAACCACTAGTTATTATAACATTCAGAAAAAATTAATAAAAAATAAAATCAAATATAAATGTTCACAGTTTTCACAATAATATTTTACTTGACACTTATAATAAATTATAACGTGTTTTATGAATTAATTTATTTCTTATTCGTTGTAACGCTATTAACCGAGTAAATATGTATAAAAGAATCCAATTATGTATTTTAATAATTTCACATACACATAATAATAATAATAATAATTAATTACGTTCCACACAACGGCATACAAAATATTATATAACATATACAATAATAATCTATATAGTGTCAACTGCTCATATTTGATTTTATACGCACACAATACGTTTATAATGGCATTAAACAAGACGGCGATTGCGCTGGTCGATTGGAGGCGGGACCGTTCATCACGATGATTAATCCGAATTTCGAGAATGGAAAGAATATAATATATAATATATATATATATATATTATATACATATCTAAATAAATTAGGAAAATAAAATTTTTAAAAATAATAATGACATTACCGCAAGAGTGCACGGTGACGTGACGTCAAATTTTACGATCTCTCCGAGCTGCGATCCTGTCAAATAGGTACACATAATATGCGAATCCAATCGAAGTCCAAGTCCGTCGATTTATTTTTTTAACGGTTTATGTGCATCTCATCTCTCTTAGGGCTGGTTTGAAGGGGCACTGGTGGGGAATTGCTTGGGGGTAGCATACTTTGAGTGTGGTAAAATGATATCAGATGTGTTAAACAACGTCACAAAGATATTGTGATAATGTAGTTTGAAATTTAAATATTATTCACGTAATCTGTGAGTGTGACCTACTGGTATTTAGTATAATAGCCTGCAGTTATTTTACTGTCCCTGTACATATGAATTGCGCCATTATAATTAAATTGTATGACTGTGTAAGTGTTTGATTTTCGGTTGGAAGTCGGAAGATCATAATTTATTACAAGACTAGTTTGCTTAATTTATTATTATATATAGATCAGAAATATGTTGTTGCAAATTATACTCCTACTAAAATACTTAAACAATGTTTAGTAATTAGTTTTGTTGTTATATTTATTCTCTCAATTTTCCACAATTTTCACCGATGGTTATAAGCGTACAGTTTTATTTGAATCTGCTTGATTAAAACAAATACACACACAGTCAATGACTTTGGCAATAATTTATTGTGATGATTGGAAATCAACAAAACCACTGTGTGAGTTGTGGCTTGTAAAACAGTTCAATTAAAACGTTAGCCGATTCTGGTGTTGTTATTGGGCTGCATCCGAGTTGGGTCCGATAACAATTACGGTTCTAAATAATCGTGTACGAATTGGGTCCGAGCCCAATTAAATTTAAACCTTCAACAATAAGAACTACAAACACATGTGAATCCTTTCATTTGCACTCCAATTTTACGGACGGTCCTAGGTCTGTCGAAATGAAAAGGAAAACGCTTTATTTTGCTGGGGTCCAACACTATATTATAGTACATTACGGTTTTAAACATGGGACCAGATATAAGTATGACATTAGAACTTGGAACCTGACTATAATTTGCGCTGTCTTATCAATATGTAAATTCCGTATTCAGATTAGATCGGCTGGACGGTTTCAAACGACTCGTAACTTGGTGGAAGTGTTATTTTTGATAACCTAACCTAACCTAACCTGGGGGGGGGGGGTTGATGCACCACAGTTAACGCTTTTCGGTTATTATTGTAAGCAATATTATTATCATCGTCATTGAGATTTCTCCTCCAGTACGAATGCCAATGTACCGAGTTGGTTGAGTTGGTTACGGGTTATAGATTTTAAGCGTAATCGTGAGAAAACTTTTGGGTGTGAGAAAATGCTCGAAAATAGTTTACTCGCACTCACACATAAAGCTCGCACACGTTATATGAAGTTAATTTTCTCAACTTCCCTCCCATGACTTGTTCCTATATCACGGAGCATTGAAAAATTGAATTCGAGCACTCGCTTTCTTGAAGAAATCTTTACTCTTATCGGACAAACTAACGGATATCAGGGTGGAAATATTTTTAGAATATCAATACGGCAGTTCGGTTATGGTAGTTTGGCCGTTCATATCCTCGATCATTAATATGCTTATGGAAAACAAACTTGGGAAGCCACTGGGGAAATGAACAGTGCGGTGCGAGTTATCCGTTTGAGGTTTGTAAATCATTTGCCCCGAGGTTTATTTTACATATACCATTGCCACCGACAACTTAAAAATCGCATATTTTTCCATTTCCAGGCTAAATTATTCAGCCTAGTTTATTACATCACATTAAACCGAGAATAATAAAGAACCGGGGCAGTTGCGAAAAAGAAAAACAATAAAACAATAACGGAGAAAAAATTTGATTTGCATTCTTGAACTTTTGATGTATAATATTATAGACATACACTTTTATTCATATTCCTAAGTTCATAAAGTTTAATAATATTTTGAAACTACTTGTTAGAAATTTAACTTATATTCATCGACGTTAAAAAAAAATCATCTTCTTAACGATAAAATAAAGTAAATCTCGTTTTAAAAATGAAGGTTTTATGTTTGCTAAAAAAATTAGGAGATCAGAGTTTGAATAAATGCATCAATAAACTCAAAATTATATGCCTGATACACGTCCCGTTTATTTTAAGAGTGTTGAAGGGGTGTATGAGAGCGTATTCTCATTACTTATAACAATATTTATAATGAAATGTGAATTAGTGTTTTATTTATTATCTCTTTTAAATTGTTATTTTTCTTTTTAAATTATATGGCCAAACCACCTCTACACCGCTCGAGGACCAATAATAGTCTATATTTTATGAAGGTATAGTCAAACGTGTCCTGACTGACTAACTGATTGATCAACTTAGTGCCTAAACACTGATCGCTAGTGACTTGACATTTTCACGGAACTTTCGTTCTTCTAAATAAATGTTCTATATGAATGGATCTTCCAAAACACGAATTTCAAAAAGATGCTCACACAAGGAATATGAGATTGATGATGGAAATCATAATTTTTTCAAACGTCCATTAATTTTCTGAATTTAAAAACATAGGGACAGTTTCGATTGTCATGAAATGAGGAAAAATACCGGCCACTGGAGCGCAATTATAGGTATTTAATATTGTATTGTTTACAACAATTTATAATTGTAAAGCGGATGGCGTGGAAATGGTCTTAACGAGAAAAAGATAAGAATTTAATAATGCACTTATTATTATTATTTTTTAATCGGTAAGTATAAAACGACAACGAAAAACTCAGCTGGAGACTGGGGGAAAAAAATACACAAGAATATTTTAGAAATAACGACCTTCGAGGCACCAACTTTGTACTTGTTAAAAATGCTTTTGAAATATAATATTTCGAATAGGTATTCAAGGACTTAAATGTATTTCAATTAATTTTAAATATTAAATACAAATACTTGTCTACTGTACCTAAAGGGACCAACATATTCTGATTATGAAAGTTTTTGTTTTCGATGAATTAAGAATACGTTTATATAATGATTTAATGTTTTGGAGTATTTTTTATTTTAGATTCTAATTGTTCCAATGAATGAATTGATTTTACAATGATGCTTGGGTTTTTTTGTATGTCTTAAAACACTTTAGTTAGTAGAGTAAATTATGATATTATCAACTCTGATGAAGGTTTATGGTAAAAATATTGGGTTTTGTTTTTACTAAAAAGGAGGTGAAAAATTGAAAATTCTCAGTACTTTTTAAAATAATAAAAAAAAAAATTCTGAACAACTCTTTTGAAAATTGTAATACTAATATTAAAATAAACGTTTGGTAACCTTACACTAGGAATGACATTAATTTAATTTAATTTCATATGGTGATTGATAATACAAACATCTATTTTTGAAATGAGACCCCTTTTTTACCGTTAATTTTATAAAGGATATTTTATTATTTTGTTTTATCTAAAATTAAAATTGGAATGAGGATAATAGTCTTCAAAAATTATTTTTAAATAATAATAAATATAAGTTATATCAGATCTAGCATATTTTATTATTCTTAGACCATTTGTATAAATTGCATATATTTTATAAATTAATGTAAATTACTAAAATTATTAAACTATTATGTAGACCCCATATCTTTCTACGAATGGAAATATTATTATCCTTAGCAGATACACAAAGTTAACTACCTTAAAAACTTTCGATTAAAATTTTGATTTTGATACGTTAACATTTTTTTCAGAAAAATTATCTGCTAAATTACTTACAGTGAACAAGGAAGGTTTTCATTTGAAAAACAGCTGTAATATTTGTATCACTAAAGGACACTTCTCAAGTAAAAAGACAAATCCCAAGAATTTGAAAATCGCATAGACTATGTTAAGTACATGCTAAACAATATCGTCTAAAAAATTTCAAAGACCAGAATTTTAATAAATTCATTATTTAAGAAAAAAACATGAGGGTGTAGATGTTTGGCGGTGAATCATCCTGTACATCTTGCGACGAAACTTCAGCCGATTGGGTAATGTTACACGCCGACTGGGGAACACCAAGCCAAATTGACCGAATACATTACACGGCCTACAACGAGCCGCTAGATAACGTAATCATAATATAATATTATATGCCGACTCGATATGCGTCGAAATATCATTACCATTTACCACCGATACGTTATTCGGTTATACGTCCCTCCCCCCCCCCTTAGACGGTGGTATATGGTATGTGTGCGAGACGAAATCCCTCGTGTGATATTTGACGTATCCACTTATCGGAGCGTGTATTGAATTTCTTTTTCGAAAGCCTGTTTCGTTTGTAGGTACTCTGCAGTGTGTGTTACGGGTGCACATTGACTGTGCCAGTGGGATCACAAGCAGGTGTTGGCTGATTATGTTAATATATTATCATGTCAAACATTTTTCGAATATTGTTCTTCTGTAAGAAACCGGTCATGACTTTAAATTTAAAACGTCAGAAAACAACGTTTCGTAGGCGGATCCGCCGAGACAAGAATCTCTCAAAATGTTTAAAAAAAAAAAAAGATTACAAGAGTATTAAGATTTCGATAATATTACATGAATTGATTGATTCAAGTGCATGTCAAACAAACGATAAATAGAACTATAAAAGTAAAATGATATTTTGATTTTGAAACATCGATTTCAATTTTTGATTTTATTCTCCCAAAAACAATACACATAATAAGTAGGTATGTAGAAAAGAACGAAATTAATACTGATTTTTTCAATGACATAGTTCTACTTTAACATTTCGGGCACCTAGTTTTATTATAAAGAGTGATTCACCAAAGTTCTTCGGTGACCTAACCTAACCAACATGTTTTCCTTAAATAATGAATTTAGTGAAATTGTGATTATTAAAATTTTTAAATATACTCAAAGACAATTTTTAAATTTTTTTCAAATTTTTAAATTTGTTTGTTTTACATAAGGAGTGTCCTGTTGTAATACAACCTTCTGTTTTTTTTTGAAATTAGAGCCCTCCCCCTTTTCTTTAAATGTACATTATAAACTAGATTTTTTTTTTGAAAATTTAGATGTATACCTAATTCAAAATTCGAATGATTAGTTTCTAAGCTACTAAAATGCTTGTACTAATGATAACAGTTCCTAAAAATAATCTTACAAAAGTATAAATAGATGTTATGTTGGAGCTTGTATTTATTATACTTAGGTTTTATTACTAAATATTTATTGATAGATAAATATAAATTACTAAAATTTTAAAGTCACCCCGGCTCCTATATCTTATAATCTAGCTATTACCATGGAACTTATATCCTTAGAATACAATGTTAAATTATTCAAAAACTACTCGTACACGTTTTGATTCAGATATGTTAAATTTTGCAGAAAAATCAATGGCTGAATAATTTACAGTTGAAAAAGTGCTCGTTTGAAAAAAAAATCAATTTGTATATCCACAGTACACTTCTTAAGTAGTGCACAAATCCATCAAACGTTTAAAGATATTTTAGTCTTCAAGTATATTGAAAAATTCCAAAAATCACATTTCAAATGACTGCGTACTCAAAGAAAAATAGGGGGGTGAGCGCCCTGTATATTTTTAAATCATCATAGTTTATGTTATTCGTCAAAAATTGTGTTTCCGCACTCAGACTGTCTATTTTTTTAATTCACCGCACGTATCGGTCGACGAAGCATTTGATCTCGCCGTAACACACATACACGTACCTAGCTAAATACAATAGACGTTAATTCAATCTGGACGTATTCGTAATACCGAACCAAACGAACTTACCGCAAAATTACATGATAATCGGATCCTAATTCAGAGAGCCACACAATGTCACACAGAGTGTCGAAACTCGCATAAAGCACCCTAGGGTGCCCTAACTTGTGTACACCAAAATGCACGAAAACGTGTCGATAATATTATGTTATCGTACGAACATTCGCTACAACGGCGAAGTCGTTGAGCAGTATTTATTTAAAATAAAAGTTTCAACATTATAATAATATAAGTAGATAAAAAAAAAAAAAAAACATAAAGCTTTGAGACTGATTATTATCAACTTATACATTTTGCTGGGAGTATTAAAAAAGTTTATACTCTCTGATGGATACATTAATAATTTAAAACTTGAACTTTTCAATTTCTTAAAATATAAAAAATAGGTTTTGATGTATTTATTTATGATAAAATATCTTTGGCTCTACATTTTTGCAATAATAATAATTACAATAATAACCATCGCTGATAAAATTTATGTTTTGGCCCTAAAGTATTAACACTAAACATTGAGTGATTAAAACTCGAGTAATCATAATTTTTCTTTATATTTTGATGAAAAGCTTTCTCAAACATGTCCTTGAGTACATACAGTTAAACGATGAACTAAATAAATATTAATTTTGTTCAACACGATAAATTCGATTCAATAAAATATTATTGAAGACACCTGCTGACAGGTGAATTGATAAATTATTATAAACACTAAACGGAATAGAATAAACTATACAATAACACACCTACATAAAATACAAAAAAACGGTGGCCCACTTTGTATTTATTCTTGAATGGTTTATAAATATTTTTAATTTTATTCTTATGTTTTGATTTGCTAACACTAATATTATTAATTTATATTTTTTTTAAATATTTTTACAATATTATCTAAACATTTATATAGAAATTATATGTATAATATAACTGGTTAGCATAAAACTTTGATAATATATAAAAATAAATATGCATATTTCGGCAAGCTGAATAACAAGTGAAATTATAATACTAATTGTTTTTACAGAAAGTAAAAAAGTTGTTACAAAATGATGTTTCACAACAGTTCTAATTAGAATCAATTTAAACCATTAACACAATGCCAAACGAAGTCAATTCTTCTGGGTTTATAACTATAAAACAAGTTATTCATTATTGAAGACGGCAGTGTTTTTCGTTATGTAGATAAATAATTAACTATATATTGTGTACCATAAATAAGAATTTAAAATTAGTTTAGCTAGGTATGTATTTTATATTATTGATAAACTATTGTAGTGCAATAACTAGTTTGTCTAGTATATTACACATTTTATATATTTTTTGTATGTATTTATTTTCTTGAAAAAAATATGAAAATATTATTTTTTAGTTTTGTATACTCCAATATTTTCCAATTAAAAATTAAAAAACATTCTAATTTTCACTTGATTTATATTTATGTTATTTGATAGTTAAGTAAATACATTTAAAATTTTAAAGTTGTTATGTTATTTATAACAATATTATATAATTAATAACAATAATTTTTATATTTAATTGCACAATAATATTTTTTAGAATAAGCATCGGTGCTAGCCGCTAGGTTGATGGCCTGCAGTACTAAAATTATAATATTTTTTTTTTTCAAAAAGTCAAAGTAAATTAACTATTCGTTTTATTGATCACGTCTTATACATGTCATTAAATTTAGTGAAACATTAAAATAATCATTACACCACCTGAATAATAATAATATTATAATCAGATCACTTAATTAATATAAAAGAAGGAGAGTAAAAATATTTACATAAAATATTTAAATATTTTTAGCGTATTATCCAATTTATTTTTGTCTAGCTGAATATCCACTAAATTATTTTTTTTTAATAAAAACGCAATACTTGTTTGTCGTTAAATAATAAATTCTGGTCGTAATCAGTACATTATAATAATAAATAATTATCTCCATAAAGTAAAATCCAAAATGTGAGGCCAACTGTTATATTATAGTATTACCATAGTACGTCATAATATTAAAATGAAATGAGCGTAAAAAAAATAGTAAGTAATTTAACGGCATGCCTGACGTTTGTAAAATCGAACTAATCCTGATATTAAATAAAAAAAATGTAAAAAGCCTTGCGTATTTTGAAAACTATTTTTTATATGATTTTTATTCATAATATATTTTTGTTTAAAGCCTTTATTATATTGCCCCACTTTTCTTTATTTGTTTTTTTGTTTTTTAAAAGAGCCAAACGTTTTAATATCTGATGACGGGTATTGGAATTTTTACAACAAAGAGGTAATTCTAGTCGTATTGAACAAAAAATAAATAAATAAATAAAAACGCATTATAAGTTTTATTTTATAAATACGTCTCGCGTAGTCAATAATAAAAAAAAAAACCCGACGGCAGTCTGCCCGTTTCGCAAAGGGATTTAAATCTATTTTTCATTTTCAAATGGTCATAAATTATAATCGGAAAATTATATTATATTATAATATAAAAGAAATCCTTTTCTGTATTTTCTCAACCGGTTAATTCTATTTCCTATATTTCTCCCTCAACGCATATGCATAGAATATTTATAAATATTTTGTTAACATCCACGTGGCCGTGTACCACGGCACGATTTTTCCTTGAAATTTGCATATTTGATTATCTGACGGTAAAGAAAAAAAAAAAAAATCTGACTAAACAAATCGTCTATTCAATATTAGGTGACGGCACACCAATTCGTTGTTTGCTCGCGCCGTGATGATATGCTCGACTCTACATTGTTCCATTGTACAAACATCTTGGATAAATACACATTTAAGTTTGAAAATGCAATCTTCTTCGCATGGGATTGCTGTCTACATTAGCTTAACCAAACTTGTGCGGAGTTTGTTATGTGTACCCTTTGTACAATAATGCCAACACCGGATCACACCCTCGGGAAACGGAAAAATAATTTTCTTGAGTAGGTAGGTAATTGACGAGTGAAGAGTTTTTTTTTCTAAGAACAGACAAATGAGGTTTATAACTATTATGCATATACTATTATAATACCTATACCTTAAGGCTTTTAATTACAGGTTTTCATGTAATAATGAAGCGAATTTATATGTTTGTTAATTTTAATATATTGATGACAATATTAAAGTTAAACAATTATTTAGATTATAAACACAGACATTTTATAGATGGAAATTTATATTTTTCTTGAATATATCGTTTCTTTTTTCACATCAAATTTAGAATAGTATTCTTTCACAATAAAATTAATCTGATATGAGTCATGCAATTATTTCATATTGCATTATATTATTTTGGGCTAAATTTTATTTTATGTTAGATTCTTTGAAATTTTCAAGGAACATATTCCATGTTTTACTGTACAGTGAATCAAATAAAAATAACATATATTGTAGTGTTTACATAATCAGATTTTTACATAGAATAATGTGCTTAATATATTATATAATTTGTAAAATTATTGCATTGCCGTGTTTCAATATAAATCTTACCCAAATCATACAAAATTAGTAATGATTATACAGCATTTTGGACGATTATGGTAACACGGCGTTCTGGATAGGCATTTTAGGTACACAGTTCCTAAAATATATTATATTAAATAATAATATAAATAATAAACTTATAATCAAACTGTTTTATATATAATATGCTATATGTATTGTGCATCACTGCCATTCGTATATTTTACGATTGTTAAGATTAAAATATTTAAGTAAGATGTGAGTGATTAGGTACGTGTATAATAATTATAAAGGTGAAATAAATAGTAAAAAGTATATATAATATCATTCATGTGTACACATTGTAATGACGACTACATTTATAAATTTAAAGTAAGTAACAATGAAAACATCAGTAAAAAGTATAAGTTTTTGAATTGTTTGATAGTTATTATAATATGTTTAACGAAGGTCTTTATTATAATTATAAAAAATATTTTTTCAATTAAAAACAATAAAATAGTTTTATTAGTTATGTAGTACCTGTGTATCGTGTGTATCACATCATCGTGTTTCTTAACTTTAATTCTAATTTTACGACAAATTTGTCAGCTATTAGGCTATAACGCCTATAAATAATATGTATACTATAAGTAAATTAATTATTTTTTAATATTATGAATGAAATGACAGTTACAGATATTTTCGAAAACATATTTTTTAATAATTAATATGAATAAAAAATAATCTTTTTGACAATAAATTAAGGCAAATTATATTATATCGAGTAAACAATTTAAAATAATATTATAATCTATAACATAATATAGTTTATATTATACTATAAACACTGTGCAAACTTTAATAATACTTTGCGTTGTAAGTTGAAATTGCATACCTAATTTTTTTCTTATTGGAATAATCATTTTAGTGAAATTTAATATCATTTTAGTTTTTATAATAAAAACTTTTGTTTTATAAAAATATTTAGAATTTTTGTAAAATTTGTTAGTTGTTATACTTAACCTACTGCTATTATATTGTAAGTTTAAAAAAATTTCATTATTTTACTGTACATTATACCTTTGACATTCTAAAGAAATGATGCACTTAAAAATATTTTTCAACTTGACATTTGATCAATTTTATGATATTAAAATCATAATATTTTTTTCTCTTAATACTTTTAAATTCCATAGAATTATTAAAAAAAATATCATTAAAATTCCTATCCAGGTAAAAAGACTATTCTAAAAAAAAAAAAAATTAAAAAAAAAAAAAACAACCAGGAATTCGCTCATCTTTCTATTTTTTATTGCCATTACTATTTAACTTAACTACTTATAATGCATAATGAATAAAATAAGTGTAAATATTTTGAAATTTTCTTCTAGTATATGAAATAAAGATTTACACCATAGTAGATAATTTTTTAAAATGTAGGATTAATATATTTTTATTAATCATAAATAAAATGTCTAAAATCATTAGAGGATAAATCTTCGTATGATAAATATATATCTTATCCAAAGTAGTAAAAATTTAAACTTCAATCACACAAAAAAGAAGTTTTTACACCGAACTTTATTTTTTTATTTTTACAGTTACTAAATCTTATAATACGGAATATTGTATTACATTTTCGAAAAACACAGGTATGAAAATTAAAAACCATATTTATTTTTATCTGCAAAATAATTTTCGATTTTTTCGTGATTTTTATAAATGTTTAAATAGTTCAAAAAAAAAATGTATAGTTAGGTACCATATTTTATTTATCTATTTTCAGCATTAAAAATGAAATCTAAATAATTATCTAATACGAGAATAGTGCAAGTATCTGTCAGTGATATAAATAAATAAAACAGAAAACAAATATTTATTAGAACAAAATGTATTTATTTTGTCATGTGTAGTATACTTAGGTCGATAAAAAAATCAAAAATTTTAAATGCAACGAAAAATGCATATTTTATTTATTATTCAATCACAATTATACTAATATCAAATAATGGATTGAATTTAATAATATGTTTATTTGCTATTCAATCAATATGATTTCCACAATAATATAAGTACAGGACATTGAGACGACTTATATTTTATTTGAAAAAAAAAAACCCAAATATTATTATGTTTTCCGTGTATCCTATAGGTACCTATTTTATTCAAACTGACAATATTCTAGAACAATCGCTTTAATAACTGAGTAAACTGTCAAAAAACTAAGTACCTATGTATTGGCATAACATGTTTTTAAGTATCGACAAATCGAAATGTCCACGGATGTAATAAAATTATTTCAGCTACGATTTTCCGTTTAAGTTAATTCCTTGTTTAAGTGTATTTCTAAGATTTTTATTTTTCAGTTGAGCGCACATGTTTAATATGTGTTTTAAATTTTTCTATAATAATACTTACACGCGATCGTTCTGTCGCACTGGCGTATAATTTCGAATAAACTCTTCAAATCAAGAAAACAATAAAAGTCTTGTTCGCGAGGAACGGTCTATAGATGACAATACGGTATAAAGTTTCTCTTAAAACTTTTAAAAGCCGACTTCTCATTTCCATACATCGTTTTACCATACTTCTTGAAGTTTATAAATATATATATATATGAAATAGAAGTACACAAAAGTTTAACGTTCTATGGTCTACACTCTACATAAAATACGAGCTATATTGTCTGTGGGCTTTTTTTCTCATTATTATTTAAGTGAAAATATCGTATGGAATAAAAGCCAGATAAAAATTATTCAAATAAAAACAGACAGCTTTTGATTTCATAAAATATTAATGATTCAGAATTTTACATACAAACACGCAGGTATGATATTATGTTTATTAAAACGACTACCGAAATTGACTACCGCTGCCATATTATATACCACACAGTATCCATCCCGTTATACCAGGTACCACCGAAAACAAAAAATAAAAATATAATATAATTCAAGTATTTATGTGTTTACCGAGGTGTAAAAATAAGTATACCGAATAAAAAGGTTTAAAATCATTATGCTTGAACGATAATTTTAACAGTTTTTTTTTCGTGAGACTCGAAAAACCTAAAATGTTTCAAATTATCTCATTAGGTTTTTAAGGTGGAAAACACGCTCTAAACCACATTGTCTGAAACCGTACGGCAGAGAAAGCGTAATAATAATTCCGTGGAAGTTTTGAATACGAACGTCTGTTCATCGTTTTCGTGTGACAAAACGGTAGACTTGAACGATGATTAATGGAGAATATTATGATCGCGTTTTTTTCGCATATTATTAAACGCCATTGTATTATACGGGAAGCGAGCAGACGTGTATCCAACGAAAATAATAATTTATTGAGCTGACTACGAAGCGGTAACGTACGTAAAGCTTTCATCGATCGAATAAAACTATACATAAGCTAAGATATAATAATATGAACTAGAATAGAAAAATTGTTTTTTGTCATTAAAGTCATTGTAGTTCTATTTTTTTGGTTATTATTTATAATTAAGAGCATGGCAATTTTTTTTTATTTTATAAATAGGTGCTTAGTTCGGACGCCTAGTTTGGACGCCTATTTGGCAGAATATCTATTGGGCGCCCGTAGGTTTATGTCATGCCCCGTTAAAAGAATAATTATATGGAACAGAAGAATATTTAATGTTCTAAATAATGTAACTCTGGGACGAATTTTACTGATGTTTATGAAATAGATTGGTACTAAAAATGATAATAATGCCGACTTCAAGTCACTTGTATGAAAACGCTCTTTCATAACTATAGTCATAGCGTGCTTACTATTATTTTTCAACTTAAAATGAGCGTTGTGATTTTTTTAAAGTAAGTCTTTAATTCGTTTTTTGATTAATGCGAGCGCAATAAATTAAATTTTCGTATTATATTTTTTTATATGATGATCATATTATTGTTTAACTTCACTATAATAACAGTAAATAATGAATAAAATATTATATTATATTATATTTAAATATCTGAATTAGTGCAAAATTAATTTTAACATTTTTCACACACAATACGTTACAATAATAGCATAATTTAATTAATATTGATAACAATATTATATAAAATATATAAATAATTAGCATTATAATAATGGAACATATTCTGAACAGCTAAACCCTTTTGTACTCTTCATATAATATGTACATAATATTATACAGTCACCGTATAGTCCTTGCATTGTGAATTAATTTCAATGAGTAAGTGTGTCAAAATGGAATTTTAGGTTTTTATTTGAACTTAAGTTTTAAGTTTTCTGTTCAGTATTAAAGATGGGTACTGAAAGTTTTGAGCTTAATGAAATATATTTTAAGATGAAATTAAACCGATTTCTTACTTAAACACTGATGAACACATACTATATTATTATATATGCAGTTCCGACTTAGACTGAATTGTGTTATTTATACAACAAAGAATCTTAAAACTTATATAGGTACCCAGCTAGTTTTAGTTGAATAACCACCTAGAAAAAACTTAATTTTGTTAACGACTTTATGCCTGGTTAATTTATAAGTTATGTTGTAAAAATAAATCAAAGGTTGTTTTAAAGTTGTACAAATTAATTTATAATAAAAATTGTAATGATTAATTTAAAATATAGTTCTTTGATTACAATTCAAATATCTCTGTGTTACTTCTGGGTGACTTCTCCTCTTTACGTCTCCATTTCTTGCATATATATATATATATTGTTTTCGCACATAATATGTTTATTGTAAATACCATTACAGATTGTGTATTAAAATCCAATAAATGTTTGAAAAAAAAAAGATTTAAATAAATGTACTTATAATAATTGGGGCGTTTTATATATTTTTAAAAACAAATTCAGAAATATCATAATATGTCATAGCACACAGTTAACACGTGCACATAATTACAACTATAGTAAAATAATTTATTGCGAACGACATTTACATAAATAATAATTGTTTTTTTTTTTTTTTTTGTTGCTATTAGTGATTTCTATGAATAAATAGCAATTATAAACAGTACACTCGAATAGTTATATATAATGAGCATATACACTATGCAGAGTGACTCACTAAGCATGCTCACTTCATAATTAATTTTTACGAATAAATTCAAATTTAAATTTAGAATTTTTCAAATATACTCAAAGTCCATATTTTAAAGTTCTGGAATTTTTTTTTGTTCTACTTACCTCACCATTTTTAAGATCTACAATATTATCCTCACCATAAACATTTTATCAGCCTACAAACACCTCGTTCGAATTGTATTTCTAATACCGAACATTTTTTAGAAAACTTATCTAATTAATAATTGAATGCAGAAAATGGTTTTTTTCATTAGAAAAGTAGAGATTTTTACCTCTTCATGACACTTCTTAAATTGTGCAAAAATCTCAAATTTTAAAATCTGATCTTAAAGTATGTTTAAAAATTCCAAAAATTTGAAATTAAATAACTTATTGAAGATAATAAAAATGGGGGGAGTGTGCTTAGCGAATCATCCTGTACATCATACGATGTATAAACTATGTTATATTCGTAAAATAGATATTCTGAATGCGTCACTAAGAGTATTATGTTAACGTTTTCTAGTTATTATTATGATTAGAACTAAAAATATGCTAACGATTTCGAAGGAATGGTTGCGCAAATTTCCATAATCGTAGGCACCGCTTATAACCGTGGTCGAAGCGAAGGCTGGAAAAAAAGCAATCTCGCCGTTTCATTGGAATAACAAGTTTATTGAAAAATTACGGTTTCCCCCGGATGACGAGAAAAACGTTTTTTTATTCCTCCGCAAACGATTGAAATATCTAATAATATTAATTTACAATAATGTCCTGGGTGTGGTCTTGCAACGTTGTGAGATCGATGCGAAAAAAACGAGGAGAGAGGAAATATCCTCTGGGAACGACGGCTCGAATGTGGCTACGTAACGGAGAAAACGTAAGGATAATGATCGGCCGAGGAGGATTCGCATTGGTCACACGTGAAAATCGAACGACGACGCTTTTATTAAGGAGCCAAACGGAAACGGCAAACGGAAAGTCTTACGTATATTATGTATTGTAACAATGGTATAATATAGGTAATAGTACCGTGAAAGGAAACGTTAGTTCTTCGGCGGGCATGAGCATTTCCATTTATCCGTTGTTATTATTATTATTATTATTATTACCGTTACAAAGGTCGAACGCGGCCTTTGGCCTTCGCGTCTCCGAGGCGTAATCCGTTAATTAGCAAAGTTCCAATCAAAGGTGAGTGCCGGAGGGACCGTTGCCGGGCGCGACTTCCGCCGTCGTATCCGCGTGGCAAAGGGTCATATAATATTATAGCGTTTTATCTTACCTCATCCCTACCTCTCTCCACTTTGCTTACCACACCGACCGATCCCCTTATACCGGCAACCACACGAATACAAAACTTTATCGCGCCAGACATCCTCCCCCAACCACCCCACCACCGTGATGTACGAGCAAACGTCTTTGGTGCCTACCTAGGTATATATCCACACCGAAATAACACCGCCATCGACGCGTCGTGTGCACTTCGTCACATCTATTACACCGCACACAGCAATAGTAGGTATTGGGACTGGGGATTTGTATTTTTACCAAAACGTATTTTGTCAAATTTCTGCATTTTTTTTTACATATCATACGTAAATTTCGACAAAAATTCTAATAAAATAATTTGTTAAGTTATATAATCAACATTTTATTGGTATTTTAGTAGTAATATACATTTATACTTTGATAATAGTACCTACTAGTAAAAATTGCAAGTGTATGTTGCACATAGGAAATAAGTAGGTAGGTATGTGAAAGTATAAGTTAAATATTGATTTTAGTTTATCTTATCTATTACTGTTTGATAGCCATACCTTAATGTACATAGATCGTACTTTTTGTTCAGCAATTATTTGACAAAATATATTTATGAATTTACGACAGTGTCAGTACTTTTGTGGTTGTGAAAATATCTTTACCTTTATAATCTAAACACTAAAATGTAAAAGATAATTCTTAAAGTAGCTCGATATATTTCATCATCAAGACATAAATCAAAGAAAGAACGTTTGATAAAAAAACAAGTACTATAAACACAGCATTTCTTACATCCAAGTAAATTTAGTTTTAATATAGAATTATATTGCGCAATTATTAAGCAGATATACCTCTTCCTAAATCAGAAAATCCACATTTCAAAGTATTTTTAGAAAAAAAAAACAATAAGTAAATCTATGGCCAGGCCGTGGTATAGTACTGTTAGAAAAAAATCTGTTTCAACGACTTACGAAGAAGCATTTCTTAAAATTCGTGATTTAATTCAAAACGTTCCAATTTGCGTTTCTATTGACGAATCCACTGACATTGAAGGTAGGTATACAATGAATTGTATTATTCAAAAATTATTTAGAATTACATTTTAATATAACACGTTAACATACATATTTTTGAATTTTTCTGATTACATATTTTTATTTTTTGGTACATATTTTGTCCATTTTAATTACATATAAAAGTACATATTTTTGGTGTTTTATTAAATATTAAACCCAGCCCTAACTAGGTACCTACTATATTATATCGATCAATAATATAATACCATCAATTGCACGAAGAAATGAAAATCAGTAGATACGTGTTCGCATATCTCGTTATTCGTTATTTATCAACTCAGTAGGTCATGTGCAGCCAGTATTTTTATTAAAATCAAGTCGTTTTATTGATAGTTTAAAAATGACGGAAACATGCACGCAATAGTTTCAATGCATATATTCGAATTAGTAAACCCGCAGATATATAAATTACTTTTATCACGTTTATTCACCCAATTTTTTCCAAGTGTTTTATTTCCAACATTGTAATCATATTATGTTATATTATGTCATATGTTTCAAAAATAATTAAAATATTTATATAGTTAAGCATATTTTTCCAGTTTCACATGCATGCATATTTTGATAATTTTTAGTGCGACATGACCCGAACCCTAGTTTATGAACTTCTTTCCTTTGTGCACCGCACATGCGCACTGTTTAATATGTACCTACGTCTTGTGATCATCGAGCTCAAATTGGAGAGTGAAACGTAAGAATTACTAGTCACGAATAACAAACAATGTACACATTATATTGTAATCTTAGAGTACGAAATCGTTCATCTATAGCATCTCGTCTGTTTGTTTTTTTCAATCATTTATAAGACGTGAACACTTTTTGAAATACCGTCGCCTCGTTTGAATTAATTTCTTTAAAAGTTCATTATTGTACTTAACGAAAATTTTTTTCGTGATACGATTTGCTCTAAATACCTAGTTGAAGATTTGAAAAATAAATAAATATCAATAGCACAGAACGTGTTGTTCTGTACCTACCTATGTTTGATAATGACGTGTCGTGGAAACAATCGATGCATAGCGTGTTTAGAAGCTTTTTTTAACAAC
Source organism: Nasonovia ribisnigri (assembly GCA_027563435.1). Classification (NCBI taxonomy): domain Eukaryota; kingdom Metazoa; phylum Arthropoda; class Insecta; order Hemiptera; family Aphididae; genus Nasonovia; species Nasonovia ribisnigri. The sequence goes on along the minus strand of JANEHU010000877.1, from coordinate 87,617 downwards.
TCTAATGACCAACATTTATGACTACTATCGACGCGATTATGATCTTCTTTCTTTTGCGCACCGGCCATGCGCACTGCATAATATATTTTACGGTAACCTAACCTAACCTAACGTAAGAATTTCTAGTCAAGAATATCAAACTATATTATATGGCATATAAATATTGAAGTTTGTGAGTGCGCAATTACTTATCTACGGTCTCTCATCAATTTGTTTTTTCAACAATTTAAATGTGAATACTTTTTAAATAATGTTTCTTTATATTTAAATTATTTTTGTTATACAAGTCGATAGTATTATACTAACGACAATCTTTTTCATGATTCGATCTGCTCTAAAGTCAAAGATCAAAAAAGAAAAATATATCAATCGCACAGACCGCATTGTCCTAGCGTCTTTTAAACTTTATTTTCTTTTTTTTTTAAAAAAAACCATTGACGAGCTTGTGGTGTGAATGTTGTTACAATTTAGACTTAAGACAACTAAAATAATATCATAATGATTTTCCATACGATTATTATTACCATTCCTCAGCGCATCGAACGCTATAATATTATATACGTCTTGTGATCTCCGTGAGTGAATTAGAGAGTGAAACGTAAGAGATATCTAGTCACGAATAATAAGCAATATACCATGGTATATAAATATTGAAATCTCCTAGAGTCAAGCTGTAATCGCAATCGCTTATCTACGGTATCTATTCTGTTTGTTTTTTTATTTTTTTTACATAGATCCCTACGTGCTGGACACAATTTTTTTCTCTAACTGATTTTTCGTAACGATTTGTTTATCGCCATAGAAACGCAAATAAACAACAAACATTGAATCTCAGATTCTTTAATTTTCCTTTCAGGGAAAAAATATTGAGTAACGTGTTACATTTATAAAAATGCAACTGTCAAGATTAGATTAGGTCCCTGACCATAATAAACAATGAATGGTATATAAATATTGTAATCGCTTATGTACGGTATCTGGTCTGTTTCCTTAGTTTTTAAATTTAAATTTTTTTAAATTATTCAAAGTTTAATAATTTTTTTAATACTGTTTTCTCATTTAAATCAATTTCCTTACAAGTCTTTTATCATGCTTAAGAGGACGCCGAACCTGCATGTGTTGTCTGTGTCTCACACATGGTCAATTTTACCATAATTAATATTCTATAAAACTAGAGTAAAATTACTTCTTATACATTTTAAAGGTAAGCCGAATTGCTTAGGGCATTTCTTAGGATTTTAATTTAATTTAAATTTTAAAGCGAGTTATGAGACAAGAGACAACATAGCGGGTTAAGCGTCCCCTCAACGATATTTCATCATATTCAGTACCCAATTTGTTTTCTTTCATGACTCAATTATTGCCATACAGTTGAAGATCAAAAAATAAAAAAATATTAAATCAACCACACCAAACGTATTGTCCTCCAGGTACCTACGTTTGATATCGTGCGTTACGGAAACAATCGATGAGCATATATGTAATAGCGTCTTTCGAAGCTCTTTTTTTAACAACTCTACGTCGTCGTCATGATTTATATTATATCAGCAAAAATCTCCGTCTTCGGTATACTGTCTCGTTAAAAACAATAATGCCCCCTCCCAATATGATATGAGTGTTGTTTATTGCAATGATTCGTCGAAAAACATTTTCGCTAGTTGATATCAAAATGTAAACAGCATTGCGCCGTTATATACAAATCAACAATGTTGTTTTGTTTGACATTGAGTTTAACATTTTCAAATATAAAATATGGATTATAATATATCATATAATGCAATATTGTACAATGTTTGTTGGTTTAGTGATGTTACCAGATCGATGTAAGAAAATATTTTCTACATTATAAAAAAACTATACAAATATTTTCCTTGATAATATTCCCATAAACATAAATAGAATAGTAATCAACATTTTAATGAGTATTCAGGCCATCGTTCGTTTTATGAATAAAAACTGTTTTTAATAAGCATTTGGACTTTAAAAAAATTATACGATATAATATATTTTTCTTTAAATAAATATTGTTTTTAATAAATATAACCAATATTGTATTGATGTAGGTAGGCACTTCAAATGTTGTGTTCATTCGATTGGAATATATTATTCTTTACAAAAAAAAAAGGTCCATTAAATAATAAAATTGAACCCTTTTTTTAGTGAACGTAGTATAAATTAATATAATGATAATTTGCTCTAGATATTTTTCAGTGCATTTCATTACGATTTTGTTTACTCAAATGCTTTTTGAATCTAAAAATATTATATTAATTTGTCTTGAATTATTATTTCATAAACTAATCAATATGATTGGTGTGTATTTTAAAAGAAATAGTGTATCGTTTATGTATTGTTTCTAGAAACAGTAGTCCATTAAATTGAAATGTTTCGTAGTGGTTTGTAAAAAAAAAGTAAAAAAAAAAGAAAAGCTTTCAAAAGAAAACTTTTATAAACAACGAGAAGCTTTTAACAGTAGTTATAATTGTTAGGTTATTCAGACTGGCAAAATAGACGGAGTTGTTTGGTTTCAGCGTTGTAAAAGTACCTTTAATCTCCTACAAAAATTAAAAATGAAGTAGGAATATTAGAGAATGAATAAACCGTAAAATATAAATATTTTTATATTTATTTAATACACAAAGGTTAATTTTTAAATTTTTTTAATCGAAAAAAATATGTACAAACCAATAATAATAAATCATAAATATGAATTATTTTTATAATTTTTCAAACAAAATACAATGGTTACCGTATGATATTATATTGTACAATATATTAAATGTTCGTGAGTTCTGAAATCAAATTAGCATTGGTTACTTTTCCGTCAACGGTGTCAACCTTAAAATGTGTAAAAAGATTATATGTGAACAACACGAGTCTTGCATAAATGTTTGACGTCTAACCGAATTAGTTGGGCAACGAAAAACTTTAATTCTCTCTCCTTTCTCTACCCTTTGAGATGTTAGGCTCTTAAAAAAAAAACTTTACTCAGATCTGAAATGATTAAAATTCAAAAGTTTTAATGAATTTGTTCCGTCAAGCTAAAAAAAAAAAAAAAACTATTACTATATTATAATTGATACCGAGTGGCTATAGCTGTTGATAAGTTTTAATCTCAGGTTTCGTGTAATGTGATATAGTCCTGCACTTAATGAATAATAATAATGTACGTCTGAAGTGTTTTTTAATATCCCGCTAGAGCTAATAAAACACTTATTCCAATTTTTTTCCAAACAAATAAACGTATCCGCTTTCGCCACAGGTTTTTTTTTTTTAAACCCATCGGTTTAATATAGGTTAGGATAGGTTAGCCTTTAGTGAACGTGTCAATATAAAGTAGTGAAACTGATGAGAAAAATCGCTAGCGATTTGCAGAAAACAATAATAATTGCAAACATGCGTGGGGTTAGTTGCGTTAAATTATTGGGAACTGATTGACGTCCAAAACGTTTCACTGACATTGTTAGTAAAATATAGTTCACTGCGTGCACGATTTAAAGTACATCAGAAAACTGTAGCAACAATGCTTAAAGGCTGACGAATTTTCTGTGAATGATTGTCACAGGAAAGTTTTAATATGTTTTAATGGACGCGTTCCGTTGAGCTAAAGTAAAAATAAAATATTACTATATTATAATTAGTACCGAGTGGCTATAGCTGTTGATAACTTTTATTCTCAGGTTTCGTGAAATGTGATATATTCCTTCTCGCTTAAAGTACCTACGTCTGAAGTGTTTTTTAATATCCCGTTTCTCGGAGCTATAACACTTATTCAATTTTTTCCGCAAACAAATTCACACATACCCCTTTTTTTTTATTTCACTAGTTAGTTAAATGTCCCACCTGTAAAATAATTACAGTACCACTGATGAGAAAAATCGCGAGCAATTTGCAGAAAACAATAATTGCAAACGCGTGGTTAGTCACGTTAAATCGTTAAAAACTGTGACGAAGGATTGACGTCCAAAACGTTTCACGGAATCGTTAATAAAACATAAGTCACTGCGCGTACGATTTAAAGCACATCGGAAAACTGTCGCAACAATGCTTAAACACTGACGAATTTCTCTATGAATGAGTTTTAACCGGAGCTTCATCGTCGAACTACCCCACACAAATAACAATATTCTTTGTTACCCCAATAAATTCCGCTTAACAGAATATTTCAGTGCAATCCGGACATTTCATGCAATCGTTTCGATCGTGAAGAATGAACTTAGCCGATCCGGGGAGATTATAACATTGTAACTGGAGTTGGTCAGCTGTGTACCCACGTTGTTGTACATCTCTGTCGATGCATGATACTAATATGGATCAGTGCTGAATCAGTTACCAGACTGATAGAAACTTCGGGATTGTGATTATTATTTGTCGGCACTTTGGCTGAACATACTTGGCGAACTTCTATATTGGTTCTATATTGTGTAGAAATAATGAAACCACATGAATGAGTTTTTATCAGAACTTTTTCGTCAAACACCTCTCTAATAATAACGTGCGTCATGGAAATTCTGCTCTGCACAATATTTCATTTTACTCAGGAAATGTCATGCCATAGTTTTGCTTCTGACTTTTGAAAAAAAACAATAAATTAATCGACCCAAGAATCGATTCTGGGAATTTAACGGTACCTATATAGTAGCACTGAGCACCTAGGTAATTCGTTGATGCATGATGTTGATGTGGCCGTGCAGTTGAAGAGCATCGATTTCTTTTCGAGTTTACAAAATCAATAACTGTTGAAAAATTTGGTATTGTTCTCATCGTCCAAAAGGCTTTCTTTGGTTTACCTATGGTCAATAGAATCTTTTCGAGATTGATGTAAAAAAATTCGGCTCGTAATTAAATGAGGTCGATTTTTTTGTGTACCGTAGGGCGTTGATATTATATGTAAAAAAAATAAACCATGTGACTGAGTTTTTGTCGGAGCTTTTCGTCAAACGCCACACGAATAATATTCAGTGTCATCCGATCAACAGAATATTTCAGCGCACTTCAGACATATTGTCATGCCATCGTTTTGCTCGTTTTGCACGAATAATGTTCAAAATTGATCCAACAATCTATTCTGAAAATGTAACAGGACCTTTGGGAGCTTGGTGCACCTACGTCGTTGTTTATCTTTGATGATGCCTAATTTTAATTTGATCCTGAAATAATTGAAGAGCATCAATTTCGTTTTAAGTTTACCTAGTCACTAACCGGACTATTGAAATCGTCGGGATTGTTCTCATCGTCCGAACATTTTTTTCTTTTTGGCTGACGAAAACGATAAAAACTTGGCGAGCTTGGTATGAAAAAAATTCTGCTCGATATTAACAATGGCATCGATTTCTGGTGTACCATGCGCGGTAGTATATGTAAAAAAAAAATCCTCAACCTATGTATTATTCAATGGCATATTATCATAAAATATAATATTGACAGATTTGCATAAATTACAATAATTATTTAACGTCAATTACAATACAATATATAACGGAAATTTAATAGCCGATCGTCGGACACGATTTTTTATCATCGTACTTTATAATATTATATTGTAATTTCCATACGAAAGAAGCTGTCAATATAAATTATGTATTTTACGAGTGACAAAACTGAACACTTAGCACGGAAATTAAATATTATAATAATTATTAATATCACGGTCTCTCATAAACGAAATTGGAATCATTTGATTTTTAATAAGACGTGTTTTATAATAAATTAATTATTGCAGTTTTCAAACATGGCTGAATTCTGTGCTTCTTTTTAAAGTCTGTACATCACACTGCGGGGGATTTGATTTTCAATATTAAATCGTTTAAAAACGGTATACTTACAACACAGTCGCGGGGATTTTATTAAATATTTTTTTATTTAATATGAAAGAGGAGGACATAATGAACATTTTTAACGTTTAATGGAGCATACATAATGCAATATTATACCGTCTCGTTGAAACGTTATATTTCAGGTTAATATTCGTTGAGGTTTATGTCCTATGTGAAATATGGGTGGTTAAAAATGACACAAATTGAATAATATTAGGTACTTGTACGTAGATTAAATTTTAAAATTTAAACTACAAAATTATCGTGCATCTGTAAGTTACATTAAATTCCTGTTTCGTCACACGCATATGAACTGAGAATGTTATTTGATGTCCAATAAAACTATTCCGTACTAAAAATGTGTATAAATATTTTTTAATAAGCTCACAATAACTAGTTTTAACGGCAATAGATAATTGAACGTACTTATTTAAAATAATATAATGTATATCCGACGTGCCTTTGTAATATTCATCATAAAGGCAAAAACGACGAAAATGTAAGTTTTAAAAACTTATACAGTGCACACTTAGTTGACATTATTTGTTTTGAATCACATTTATAGAATTCATAATTTACAAATATTATAAATAATTATAAATATAATCAATTTAGTCTAATATTGTAATAACCATTTTCATATTATAATTATTACAAATTGTGATAGTTATAATATTAATACGAAGTGTTTTCGCAATAATTATTCTTCAACTCGAACGTGACAATGTTTATGTACGTTTGCCTTGCTTTTACAACCGTAATAATGGTTTAGTTTTTTTTACCCTTCCGCATGTTGTACACAATAATATAAGCCCTGACCGTCCACTTTTTTTTTCTCTAAGCCCGAGTCCGAAATTGGCCAGGCGGCGTGGGGCGTTAAAAACGCTTCGGTGAGCAAAAACCTAATACAAAAAGGGCAACAACGGAGTAAAGACCATTGACATAAAAGAAGAAGAAGAAAAAAATAAATAATACCCACTGTCGATAAATATTGCTATATGTCAGTGGACAAAAATCCCCAAGACCGTTTTGTCATCATTGCGGCGTTGTGTGTGACACGTTTTTAAGTACGTTTGTACCTAAATCAATATTTTTATAAACATAATCGTCAGAGATAAAAATTTGACCCTTATATATTATTATACGGCGCCGTGAGCCCTGCGACGCGTCGACGTCGGTCGGCGCACAGACATGTTATTATGTTTTACGTCAAACATTGTTACACATTATTGACGACCGTTTTATATTTATTTTCCTCGTTCTTCTTTTGCGAACACTAAGTGTGTTTGGTTGGCGAGGCCGCGGCGTTGAAGGGCGTCATGTCCGATGTCCGAACGTTCCTCTGCGGGTGTAAACGGGTAAGTTCCTACACGAGGGTAGCAGGTAAACAACTATACATAAGTTATAATTCCTACAAATGTGATGTGTTGATTTCTAAACGAATATAAAAAGGTACATATTATGTAAGTTCCTACAAGGTAATAACCGGGTTATATGAATAAAAATGAGATGTGTTAGTTCCTGCAGGATAAAATTCTATTTTTATTTTATTTTATCATATATATTTGTGAAAATCCGTTATGTAATTTTTATTATATTTTATAATCATAATTAATTTATTTATTTATTTATCAATGTGTATTATGCTATTTTTATTATTTTTTTTTAAGAAATTATTATCAGTTTGAGAACATTTATTATATAAAATATAGTTTTGCTGTGTAAGAAATCACAACACCACGTACGTAGCTGGTTTTTACCTTGTAAGAACTTACATTCGTTCGTGTAAACCACCACAGCGTTCATCTATTGCTAATTACAACAACAAAATATACGGTAGAATACTTTTTAGCTGAATTTTAATCGAATTTTTTATAAAATATTCATTGCTCAGGTATGGCGGCCTATTTGAAGATCGATTATATTGAAAATCCCGGGAATTCCCGGGATGGTACCGAGAGGTGGGAATATAAAAATTAAAACTTAAATAATTATCATTGTTTTATTCTTGCCTGTACTTTTGATTTTCTGTTAATACTAGCTAAACTACCCAGTATTTCCCGGGGAAAAAATGTTGATCGTTCAATTCCTTTTGGGTTTGACACGGTTTGGAAGCAATGTCTTTTTAAGTGTACATAATATTATATTTTAATGTAATCCCTAACAGTTATCTGTGAGATTCCCTTGTGATTATACGAGCAGTATATTATCAGGTAGGCAATATACCTGCGGTAGATCAAGAACCACAAGGGGTTTTCACGTAAGTGTGTAATAATTTAACTCTAAAGTATCAAAGTTATACCAAGTTTGTCATTTTTACTCAATTCGACCTACGGTGGATTAATACAATCAATGAATACAAGATCCTAACCTAACCTAATAGTACTGAAATCCCATGAATAAAAAAAGACCAAACATTCATATATTGTATGGATAAAGAAGAAAAATAAAAAGAGTAAAAATAAGGGAAAAAAAAAACAATGCAAAAAATTGGTCGACCGAAAAAGTAGTTCGATCTTGAGACATTCTGTACTAAAATATATAGAAGTGACAATGTGCCAACAGGCTTTTCGCATTAACGATAATTATTATCATTAAAACGAATAGCAACCATTTATAAACAAAAATTTCCATCGTAAATCTCAAAATCTCTGTTTGAGCACCTCCCCGGATTGGACCTCTAGTTTACACTTTTTTAAGTAGCGTATCTTCTTCTCGAATGTCTAATCTATCTCTGTACCAAATTTCATCGGAATCGGATGAACAGTTTAGAATTACATTAAGGACACACAGACAAACATTTGTTTTTATATATATTTTTTAAACTTGTTTTTTTTTTACAATAAATCAATATCTATCCCGAAATAAATATTTGCCAGAAAATCGAGTAAAATATTATGTGAATCATTGTAACATTTTATTAAAACTATTAATAATCCTTAGCCGGATGTTTAAGTTGATAGGTTAGACATTTTGTACAAAGCCCGGGTCTTGGGTCTTACGTATTAAACGTATTTAATTGTTATTATATGATGCAGCTACAACACAATATTTTAATTTATTAAAGCTGTTCGTCTGTATAATCGCTGAACAAAAATATAGTTCTTAGGTACAGGCGATGTGATGAGGTTTAGCCTTACTAATTTACCAATTTGATCGATAAAATTTGAAATTATTATTATTTTAAAATTATGTTAATTAAATATCCGTCTTCCGTTCATCTATAGAATCGATGCACGCTTCGATATACGTAATATCTCAGACAAAATGTAATTTGTGTGGACTGCAATTATTATAATGTATACTTTGACAAATTCAAATTCTAAGTTTTCCAAACAAAGTATACCACTCCAATAGTGGTAACCAATGAGTAGCATAGACAGAGCATAGATAGATTGGTTTTTTTTTTTTTTTTTGGAGAGGGGACAAACTATTAATACCTCCATTTAAAATCATTTAAATGTAAAAGTCTAATAGCATTAGCAACTTACAAACGTTGAAACGTTTTGCTACGTATTCAATATTTGTATTTATTAGGTACCTAGGTAGGTAGGTACTATTCAGCATAAATACTTGTTATATTTATTCAATTTTTTTTATACCTACATTACTTACAAATTATTTTTTCAATATTTTAAGTTTTTAATCTAAGCTTAAACATAAAAAGTAATATGACAATCAATGCCTGGTGCGAAAGCATAATTTGTTAAAATCTATATGAAAAAAAAACGCCAAATCTACAAAAAACGTTGTACTCTACGTATAATTGTCGAGTGATAAAAACTACTCGGAAAAATAAAGATTGTGAAATTAGATGTAATTTTAAATTTTAAATTATAAACGATTGTGATAGATAACAACATAAACAAAAAAAAGACAACACGAAACGATTGCTTGAAAACGTCAATAAAATAGTAATTGATAACGTCCTAATGACGAGAATAAGTCGATAAGTTTTTATTTATCGATTATTGATTATACAGTCCAATATTAATGGAATATGAGTGATGTGGTGGACATATTACTATAGTATATATGTATAATAATGTATATTTGTATCATTTAAACATTTTTGTATGGTTTTTTGCCAATATAAAGATTTTGAATACCATTTTAAATGTATTATACCAAAGGTTAGGTAAACTTTATTTTTATTTTTTTTTATTTACTTTCCAATACTTAAATTACTATAGCTCAACAGTTAGGTATTAGAGAAAAAAACATAAGTGAACATAACAATTATATGTAAATATAAAACTCATTGGAAAAAATAAATGTATTAAAATACCGAATTAGTTCACGCATTTGAAATTTTTCATGAAATATTTCACAATTATAAATTTCACGAAATTTTCAAACACTTCATTACGCCTGTAGATTTTCTCGGTAAATGGACTATCCAACACAAAAACAGTTTTTCAATTCAAACCAGTAGTTCGTGAGATTAGCGCGTTCAACCAAACAAACTCTTCAGCCTTATAATATTATACAGTACAGGTAGATGATAATAGTAATAATAATAATAATAATAATACTCTTGCGACAAGTCATGTGCATGAACATTATTATTTTTGATGTGTAGTGTGACTTGTCGCACTGACGTGTCGACCCCGATAAATAAACAAAAGTCTAAAGTTTGCATTGTTATGGAGATGAAACGAGATCGGAGGCGGCGTCTCTGTTACTGGGTATAAAATAATAACTACCTATATTATTATTATTATTACAATGATATTGCACGAGAGGCTGTGTTAACACGACGTCATAATGTTATATTATAATATTGTGTAACGTTCCGATGTTTTGAGAGAGAGAAAGAGAGTTCACTACAAAGCAGAGCCGAATGTAGGTAGGTTATACTTACAACGAAGCGTATAATAATTATTGTTACGATACGTTATCGACGATAATTTTTACTCACAATGATAATATTATTAATATGATTCCACTTAAACGAATAACTTATTACGCTTAACGATAAATAAACGGATACTCCAATTGTTAACAAACTTATAATAAACGACTGTCATCGTTTGGGGTCGAATTTGGATTATGAGTAGAGCGATAAATATACTTTGATTTTGCAATAATATAATATTTATAAATTATAAAATACAAGGTGATTACATAAATCATTATCAACTCATTATTTCAAACAATATTTTTCTTACATGGTTTCGTGTATTTTGCATTTTGTCACATATTTGAATGTTTTTTAGTATTTTATGGTTATTTTGTTAGTTTTAATGCACTAACGGCTTTAATTCGTCTTCTAGGGAGGGGGGGCAGGATATCTTTTTGGTCCAAAAATTCTACTTTAAACTATTTACCCACTTAGGCCTAGAGGCCGTGATTATCTAATCTGAACTATTCAAATCAAATTTCGGTAAAATACTAAAAAATGCTCGAAAAATGAAAAAACATCCAAATATGTGACAAAATGCAAAATAAAAGTTTCAACATTTCTATTCAGTATCTCTTTCATGAAACAAATTATTTACTTGGAAAGCATTGTCTAAGGTCACCCAAAAAAAGATGAACTTTACAATGAATTTTTGGCCCTAATTATCATAAATACTTAACTAATATTCCATTTTTAAGATAAGAATTTTACACGGATGCGTAAACGATGACAGGTTCCTTGTAGTTACAAATAAAAATTAAAACAGTAAATAAAAATTCAAAATTGATATTTATTATAGTTTTGTTCAAAATCTAATTGAAAATCGTGATACAATTAAATCGATATTTTGCAACCATATAAAAATCATAAAACTATAAGGTTCGGTTAGGTAGCCTTTTACATTATTTTAAATTCAAATCAGAACAAAACAAATACCGTGAAATTAAAATTAAAATCAAAATTTTTTTATTTTAATTTCAAGCCCTGGTATTATAATATTATATTGTATTCTTAAGTTTTGTTGTTCCGCAGGTTATAATTTACTTATTCGAAACCTTAATATAACATGATATTACAGTAAAAACTATTGCTATTATTATTTATTTGTGAGTGATTTTTTTTTTTAATCTTATAATAATTGATATACACTCGACATACTAAGATAGGCTTTAAGGTACATTTTTAAATCCATCGGATAATATGATATTATGACAAATGAGTTATGACTATTACTAATGTTAATTATTATAAAACATTTATGCACCAGTGTATAACAATAATATTATTTAACTCTGTTTTTAATTAACGTAAAAGTATAAAACAGCTTTTATTAATTGACGTTTTTACTTTCAAACACTCAATAGTCACTTTAATTATACATTTAGGTCACCAAAGGTTTAGTGTTTTTTTTTTAATTTTAATTTTTTTTTTTATAGATAATGGGAATATTTTTATGGGGCTACTTGGTGTACTCGAGGCTTGACACGACCCTCCAAGAATGGGTTGACGCCCTTGAAATCTGGCAAGTTTATTTGGGAATGTACGTGTTGATATTTGCGTCAATCGTGGTGATCATAGCTCCGTTTTTGTCGTGTTTTGCCGTCTACCAGGAGCTCAGCCAACTTCTCATGGCAGTAAGTACAACATTTTTTTACCGTTATATGAAGCTTAGTATTTTGTTTTTTCGTGACGTGCAATCGGCCTATGTCATTGGTGTTATACTAATCATTGGTACAATTACAATGATTAAAATACCATAAAATAATATTGCAATGCACGTTTGGATACGTAATATTATTATTTAATTAGGTATTGCAAAAAATCGCGAAATAAATTGCTTGCGATAACACAATATTAAAATATAGTATGTGTATATATTATAAGAATCATGCTTACCTGCAAGGCTAGGTACTAACGAGTTAAATAGTTGAAGTTACTTTTAACTAAGTTAAATAACGAGTTACGTTTTTTTTCTATGTTATTTAGTAACTTATGAGTTAATTCATTGTATTGTCACGTTAAGTTTATTTTAGTCCTAAACCACAGATAAAGAATATATTAAATTTTGTAATTTTAGTAAATATATTAAATTTAATAAAAAAAATAATAATAATCAGAAATATTAAATATATTAATTGATAAATAATAATTCATAATAATATTGCGCATAATATTCACAGAATATATTATACACCTAAATTATTTACAAATATGTTATAGGAGTAACCGCATAATTAATACATTTTAAAAATAATTTTTTACAGAGTACCTATCACGTACACGTTTTTCTACTACTTGTAAATACTACTAAGTCACTATATATCTAATCCTTTTTAATATTATTTTTTGTTGCTTATTATTAAATTTTAATTAATTCTATGGAGCTGTGAGCTGTATATCCAATTACGTACCTAAACAATTACATACAAATATTCTAATTATTTTGTTCGATTTCGTCATTTATTAGAGTATAAGTACCTACAGTAATTTATTCAAATGCAAACATTATTTTATTGAATTACTACACAGTTTGTAAAATTTGAAAAAATGTAGGTATAAATGTATGATTATTAATTTTATATGAAAAAAAGTGACAGTTATTAACAAACTTAAGTAATTTTTAACTTTCAATTTGTGACTTTTACTTGTTAAAAAAAATAATGATATCTTTTCATTTTAAACTTAACTTACGTATTTTTATATTAACTTAACTTAACGATTTAAAAAAAAAAATTAACTTGCCCAACCTTCCAAACCTGTAGTTATTTAATTTAATTATTAGCAATTAAATAACAACATAACGTATTACTTAACCATGTTAATTTAACTGCACATCTAGGTGATGCGCCAATTTATGTATACCTTACACACATGCCACACATAAACCTGTGTCCAACTTACTTTGAAAATGTTACCGTGCCTTGCAATTTACTATCTCACCGGTTACCGCACGATGTTATGTTTTAAGTGATTAGGATCCCAGAAATATTATTTACTTAAATAGTTTAGGCCTTTAACCACAGTATGAGATCGGTACCAAACTTTGACAAACAAAGCAAGTTTAACCATCGAGGGTTCGCGCAGGGGAATCGATCGGCCGAATGAGGTTTTGATGGGGTTGGTAATAATAATATGGTAACCACATTCCAAATAAAACCCAATATATTATACTTGCATCGGATTCAGGATATTATCAGAAAACTATCCAGGAAGTGCACTTCAAATGAAAGACATATTCCGAAATTCCTTGGGACAAGGTCCCACCGAACGTGGACGCGGTAAGCGGGTTTTGGACGGAGTATGATAATGTGACCATAACCACCACTGATGGTGACTTAATAATGTACTATAACTAGGGCTAGAATTTAAATACAATAAAAAATTATTAAATATGCATTTGGTTTAAAAACACATTTTCTATAAATTGTTTTTAAATACCAATTAATAAAAATAAATATGTTAAACACTTAAAATATAAAAACATTTAAAAAATTCTAAAATCTTAAAATCTCTAAAATATGAATTGATATAACATTGATAAAGCTACTCAAATGAACTACCTGAAACAATTACATGATGTTTTAAATTTTCAAAAATGAACGATCTTCTGTTTGACCTTAGTATGTTTTTATATTTGCTAAAACTCCGTTCGACATCACATGACGTAATTTTTGCATATCTAAATTGCGTAACTTCCACAGGAGTTAGATTTGGAAAATCTTCATCTGCATTGTTGCTATTTAAAATATTACGTATCGTAGACATAGCTTTTAGCCCGGTATTTTTTTTCTAACACATTTTTATATTTTTTGTCAATTTTTTCAGCGATCAATCCTTTGTTTTGGCCAAGTTTAGATTTGGTGTTTAGGTAGTGTGTAACAGTAAGATAAGATAAAATTACATTTGGGTATTTTTGTACTGCGATCAAATGAATTGTAATGAGATATACAATAAAACATGCACTTTTTGTGTTTTTAAAGTCAAAATGTATAAAAATATTCATTTTGTTCAAAATATGCAAAAATATGCATTTTATCCAAAATATGCGAAAATATGACAAATAAAAATACCACCATTTACTTCAGCAAGAGCTGAACAAAGAGACTTACAAAATAAGTAATCAGAAGTTGCCAAAAAAACATACCAATGCATATAAATCCTAGCCCTAATTATAACATTATTGTATATCACCTGTAAGTCGAGCTATGTTTGTTTTATTTAATTTCTCAACGCTTCATTTATAGTCTATGAACCGTTTTCCCTCGTACATCTGTAGGCACGATCCAGAAGAAATGAACGTGGACATTTAACCGATCAATAAAAATATATGTAGAAAAATTAAAAAAAATAATTCACTGGGTACATGGCGTAGTTCTATACCATGTAATGTACACCTGTACCAGAATTGGTAAATTAGTGATGACCACGGTAGATCAGATCGGGATCAAACGAGAGAAGAAAAAGACCGAAAAAAAATCCACAGACGCGAAAATCGTGATTTATGCCGTCCCACGTGGAAATCTATCAAGGGTGGGGCGTATGACAATGTGAGGATAACCGCTGAGAGTAGTCTAATAATTTATTATAGTAATATTACTGTGACTATTGGCTCGGTGCGTTGACAGTCATGAAACTTAACTGAGAGCAAGAAATGGCTGCTGCCACTAGTGACCATCACCCGGGTTTGTATTGTGTAACCTATGATAAACCTATGATAACTTTGCCACACATACACGTTTTTTAAACTGTACCAACCGTTCCAACCTACCATACCAACATTACATGCTAATGACCTCAGACGTAAAAGTCTTAATCCAATAAAAAAATATATAATAATATTGCTATTATATTTCACCTGTAAGTTGAGCGATATTATCGTTGTGTTTGATTTCATGTGACGTCTCGTTATTTATTGTCTGCGAATTGTTTTTTCTCACACACCTGTAGACACGATCTAGGACAAATAATGTCCGTGGACGTTTAAACCTCGATCAATAAAAATGTCAGTCGATACATTAAAATAATGATTCGCTAGACACGTGGCGTATCCTCATAATATCCCTAGATGCCACGTAATACCTACCCGTACCTCGGTCATGAGTTGGTCAAGTGATGGCCACGGTAACAGCGAGATGGGATCGGAAGCAAACGATAGAAGAAACGGGCGGCGGCAAAATCCGCAGACACGATAATCGTGAGTTATACCGTCCACCGTAGAAATCCATCAAAGGCTGTCTGGCTGAGGTGGTGGTGGCGGTGGCGACGGTGGCAAAGGCAAAGGCAAAGGGAGTCCAACGACGCGCCCAAAGCCCACGAACGCTGCGCGCGCGAACACTTTTGTTTGCTCTCCGACTTCCGGTGGCCCATTCATTTTGATTAAACTTCGGTGATTTACGACTGGTTTGTTGGACGAGACGCCGAAATCTCGGGTATTATAAAGAATTACGGTTGGCTGCCGGTGATCCGGGTGACGGCGGCGGCGGAGGCGGCAGCGGGGGAGGCCTGCGGGTTTTGATTTCCCGTCCAAAGGTCTGCCTCGGATATTTCTTCGTCGACGGGTACGGACCTTCTGAATGGAAAAAAAAAAAGAAAAAACACAACCAAACAAAAACTACCCTTCGCCAATAAATTTCCCCAAACGAAAATCGGACAACGCGTTTTGTTAAAAAAAAAATAAATAAATATCCTAATAACGATGGCTAACAAGTGATGGTTGGGAGGGGGTGGTATTATACTGTGCTGTCTGTACAGTGTACATATTATACGTAAATGATATACGATACGAACCCTACTCGGAACAGCTTTCGATGGAACCGATCGGTCCGAGGAAACTACTGCAGCTTTACTGAAAACTCACATCAAACGAAATTTTATTGTAAGTATTTGAAACTGAAGTCCTCATATTAATATGGTTTTGAACGCAATCGAACGACGGCGACGGCACTGTATGCGATGTTCGTACTGTTTAAAAAGATTTTTTTGTCCACTGTATAATTTGACATCAAACGAATCATATAATGTGATATCATATTAAATTAGATTTGTTAATTGACTCGATATAATATATATAAAAAAAAACATAAATTTTGAAAATATTGTCTGAAGCGATCGGTATGACGGTGATTTTTAAATAAAATATCCAGGTATCCAGGTACCTACTCAACAAAAAATTGTGTTACGAAGTTAGGAAAAAATTTTTAAAAGTGGAAAAATATAGTATTATAATTATTATACAACACACGTATAATATTATTTTTACAATTTTTTACACTGAAATTAAATTAGTTATTTTTGTAAATATTAAATATAAAACATATTTAAAAAAATAAAAATAAATGTATTGAAATATTGAAATATTGAACTACCTCTTGAAAAATGTATTAAATGAACCTACTAGAGTTGGATTATAAAACATAAAAAATAATAACTGACAGTTGCTGAAAATACTTACCTTCTATTTCTTTTTTTGAAAAAAAATTAAATATCTTCGGAAGTTTTGAAATATTATTTTCAATCTGCAATTTTCTTTTTTGATTTCAGTTCCACTAAATTTTTTTTTGGATTTATTATATTTATAATAACAGTGGACTTATTATTGTTTTGTATAATAAATACTAACTACACTATCAAAACAGTACTACACAGAGATAGAACACAGTCTAATTATTGACGACACCAACAAAAAAATGTTTTACGAAGTTAAGGACAATTTTTTAAGAGTGGAAAAATATAGTATTATATTTATGATCTATCTCATGTGTAATATTATTTTTATATTGTAATAAATAAATTATTTTTTTTATGCAATGAATTATTTATATTCCAATAACTCGGGAAATATGTTAAAATACAATCAATGGAACCAATCGGTCCGATAAAACTATTGTAGCTTTTCTGAAAAATTCTAACGAAATTATATGGTGTGTATACAAAATTTAAGTCCTTATATCGTACGTCCTTCCTGTCAACTTTATTATTATTTAACATTGAACGAATAATAAAATAACAATATTAGATGTATTCAGTTTGTTAACGGGTGCGACACGATGTTGAAAAAAACCTGAATTTTGAAAACGAAAATACTGTCGGAAGCGAACGAGATGGCGATAATTTTAAAAAGAAAATAGTCAGGTAGGTATCTAGGCACTTCAAATCAACAAAACGTTTTATTACGAAGTTAGGGGAAATTTTTTAAGGGGTGAATTATACTATTATTATTAATAGTTTTATTTTTTTTTTGTGTCATGATTTATTTATATTTAAATAAAAACGTTAAATTATTGAGAAATATTATCATAACGTTTTAACACAACTCGCGAACAATATTGTACAACTGCGAGTAAAATTGAGCGGTGATTGAAGTCTTTAAGTATTTTAGAAAACTTTAAAGAGAACCTCATTCATTAATTACCGATTCGCTTTCCTGTCTGGTTTTAACATAAAATATAACGATAAGTGAATTTATTTCATTTTTGTTAAAAAATATAGGTACCATTTTTGATATTATATTATACTTTATTATTATTATATTTAATGTTCCGTAATGAATGACACACGAACAGTTTCTAACAAGACAAATTGCGCTCCATAAATTTCAAACAATTGTATGGATTCCGTTTATAATTTGACAACATAACTATTAAATATTAATTGAAAGCAGAGAGAACGCTTCACGTGATCTTTAGAATATAATATTTGAAATTTTTTATTTTTATTTCAACACAACCAATCTATCATTTTTTTTCACAGAAGTTTTGACATTTTATTAACCAAAAAATGAAAAAAAATTAATTAATTCCAAAAATGTTCATAAAATAATGTAAAATAACTATACTATACTATTCGTATTGATTTAAGGTTTATAGTTTTGTCGTTTTGTTATATATTATGCACCGAAGAGACAAAGATAACAAATGTTAATGCAGCATCCTCCTAAGTGCCATTGAATGAAATCCAACTTCTTCTTTCGCTCGTGTTTTTTCTTATTCTCCACCCTTGTCCCCGTTATATTTTACCATCGAACATAATATGCAACAAACAAAAGATTTGCTTCCCCTTCAAAATCTATTACCATAGTAACGCTTAATATAATGTAAAATGGTCTTAACCCCATTCCCTTAAATCTATTAAAGTTAATAAATTGCATGGACTTAAAACTTAAATCTGAAACTTTAAATTTCATTTCAGTCAAAAGTCTTTATATTATTAACTTAGACTATATAGAAATAGCATAATAATTTGTACTCTGAAACCAACCTAATTTTAGTTGTTGTACAGAAATAAATAATATTATATTATATTTAATGATGTGTTGTTTATAATTTTTGAAATAAACATGAAATAATTGTTTTGCTTAGTAGTCAATTATAAATTATAACAGTAAATTAAAAAAAATTCTACCTTGTGATGGCAAACTATGATATACGTCTGTAAGTAAATTAAAGTTTTAATGGAAAATATTTTATTTTTTGTACTTTATAAAAGATATTAAAAATAAAGAAATGCAATCAAAACTCAGGTCAGTTTTTAGTTGGATAACTAACAATATTCGTTATGTTAATAACGCGAAAATAATGGTTAGGTAACCTTTACCTAAACTACCTATATGTATTATCAGATATAGTATTTATTATACTTACATAATTTATATAATTTATTTATGCCGATAGGTAGTAATAATTACTAACATTTTTAAATCATCTAATAAGCATCCATATCTACTCGACCCATAACCATAAATATATTAATATCCTTAGAAAACTGATTTATAAAACCAAAAAAAAAAACTTGTTCAAATTTTGATTTAATTTAGATACAGGAAAATTCCCAAAAAAAATATCTGATGAATGATTGAAAGCGAAAAAGGGGGTTCCTATTTGAAAAACAGTTTGTATTGTCCCAGGAGTGGAGTCCTAAAGTAGTATAAAACATCGCAAATAGGTATCTAAAGTATAGTCTTCAAGTGTATTTGAAAATTCCAAAGATCAAAACGTGAGTATATTATTATGTATAACAATATGGTGAGCAATGCTTAAAAAAAGGATATTTTCTTACGACATTTTAGTATATTTTGTAAGGTATTAAATTTTTTTTTTTTAAAAAAACGTTAGTTGATAAAGTATTGTTCTTGGATCCGTGTAAAGTAAGAATCAAATGATTTTGGAATTTTTTCGTTGTTTTCAATAAATATTAAATACCTAGGTTCTTTCTTTTTCCACGTTCGAACCGCAACTGCATGGGGTGAACTGCGGTGGTATATTACTTATACTGACTAAGACGATAGTTTTTTTTTCTTCCTTGCAATATATAATTCAGTGTTCCGCTTTGCATTATAACCACAAACGACATTGTAACTTACCCGGTATACTGTGATATACCCGAAATGTGTTGTTTAACTTTAAATAAAATGTCAAATATCAACAGAATTTATGTTGAATTCACTTTTAATATAAACATCCCCAACACCTCGGGGAAATATTGTGCATCTCGTAGTGTTGTGTAAAATCAAAACCTTGTAACTTGTAAGACTACAATATCGGAAAGCAACTCAGGGGAGCTATTCCGATCCAGAAGTACTATCACGAAATACTTGAAAGTGTAGTCTCGTTGCAAAGAGTTATGTTCTGAAGTGCACAAACCAATAGCTAAGTATGATTCACAAACTGATCATAAGTACTCATCCCGGGGATAAATAAGCAAGAAACGTCTTATACATAAACATAAGAATAATTTCACAATTGCAAATCGCACACCTTGCAACATAGTAATATCTGAAAGCACTTAACTGCTTAGGTACATATCTACCTTCCTATCTTATTGTTATACAATTTAAAATAAAACTGCGAACCAAGTGCTCTGTTTTTTTCATTTAAAACACGCAACCCAATGATTATTAAGGCGCTGGTTTTTACCGACTAGAATAAATAATTACACTAATAATAATATAGAAATCATGAAAATTAAATAATATAGTAAGCAAGGCGTGCATCACTTTTATTAATCACAATAAGCAATAATATTTTATTTTTTCTTATTAGGTATCAAATTATCTAACTCTGTAGTTCGGTAGCTACTGACTGTCCACCGATAAATCTTATGATTATAATAATTATAATTTATTTATTTTAATTGTTTAAAATGTTTTTATAATAATATGCTGTTTATATAATAATTCAAGGTATGATAATAAAAATAGTTATGTTATATTTTTATTCCAAAGTATTCATAAGTCTGAATTAATTTATTGTTATTGTTATTGTTTAAAATGTGTTATAATAATAATGTTATGTTGTTTTTATGATTTTAAAATTTGATACAAAAATATGTGATTTAAACATTTCATAAGTCTGAATTTAAGCTACCTATATTGTTATTGTGAAATTATATTAAATGTTGACTAAAAGGATTTATTTGACAAGACATGGTTGATTCTTTTTTACAAATATGACCTAAGCCACATTTTCTAATTATAAAGTGGTTATAAGAAAAATGCAAAAGTGACCTATTCAACATTAACTTAGGGAATTTTGACTCTTTTTTGGTTTCAAAAACGCTGATGTAATCTACAGTGGATTTCAACAAGAATCCCCCCACCAAAAAAAAAAAAAATAAAATCAAAATAAAATTGTACACATTGAAACTAAATTAACAAAATCATTAAAGCCAATTTTAGATTCTGAGCGGAGCGATGAATGTATTGGTTTTACAATGATGTGTGTTTTTTTTTTTATTTTTTTTTTGTGTCTGTCATCACGTTTTGGGACAGTAAAAGTGCTTAGATTTACTTCAATAGTACCTTTTCTGATAGGAAAGTGAATCTAGTTGGTACTTTGGGGGGTCAAAAGTAAACATTTTCCAGTAGTTTTCAAAAGTACCGTGAAAACAAATGGAAAATTAAGGAAAAAACGGGAATTTTTACGCAACATTGATTTTCGATAAAATCGATTTTGGTTTAAGGTGTAAGTCTAAAAAAAATGACGGTAAATACATGAAATTTTTACTGAATGTTTATATAAGCAGTTTCTATATACCATACCGTTTTCAAAATATTTTGACTTATTTTGAGCTGTTTACAGACATTTTAAATTTCCAATCTTTTTGGTTTTTTTTTTTTTAAAAATCAATAACATTTTATTTATTCGTTAAAAATTCTTGAAAATGTAATAGAATGCTCCTAATATATTGTTTCAAAGGCACATGAAAAATATTAAAAATCTGTAGTCACAATTTTTTTTTCTAAGCATTTAAAGTTGAAATTTTGACAAAATACGTAAAAATGACGAAAATTTGCAAATTATTTAGAGTTAGAAATTCATAAAAATTTTTCTTTTTAAATCTAAGGTTTTAAATTTTAACACAAGATTTAACGTAAGTTTTTCTACTTTTATCAAAAATAAAATATCTAAAAGCAATTAAAAATAAATTTTTATGAGTGTTTTAAGTTCATAATTTTACAACATAGGATATTCACTCGATTTCTCATGTAGCGTTTTTCTTATTTGGTTGTAATTCAAAAACGAATAATTGTAGATGCATGAAAATTTCACTAAATGTTTATATTCTCATTTTCTATACACTATTCAATTTTGAAAATATTTTGATTTGTTTTGAGCTGTTTACAGACATTTTTAGTTTTCAATTTTTTTAGTTTTTTTTTTTATAATTGTCAATAAAATTTTATTTGGTGGGCCAAAAAGTCTGAAAATTTAATACAAGCTTTCTTATATATTGTTACAACATCAGTTGAAAAATTTTAAAAATACATAGGCACGATTTTTTTTTATAAGCATTTAAAGTTCGAATTTTGACAAAATTTGTCAAAATCTCGAAAATTATAAATCATTGTAATTAAAAAATTATAAAATGTTCAGTTTTTATAACTAAGTGTTGAAAATTTAAAACAAAAATTCTCATAAATAAATCATACTGTAACCAAAAAATCTAAAAAATATATCAACACATTTATTTTTTACAGACATTTTAATTTCAAATTTAGACAAAATTTCATATTTAAACCAAGAATAATGATTTTAGTTATTTTGATATAATTTAAAATATTATTTGTTGGTATATGAAACTTTTAGAATATATTGTTATATTTTATATACACGCAATGGCATTTTAAAATATAATTTTTTTGAGAAAAATGAATTTAACCAACTATAGTAAATACTAATGCCTATAATACTAAAATTAATTAGTTTATTCACAATAATATCATCAAATACATTTAGACTTAGTAAGATATTATAGACTGACTGACCTTCTTCCCTCAGAATCGTTTTTCTTATTCAATGATATTATATCATTGGATTAAATTATTAAAATCTAACACAATCCATTACAGTGACTCACTTGTAACCTACTGTACAGCAGAGCGACATACACTTACCCGCCCTTTTTTCAGAATGATGGTTTAGTCGTTAGGCCACTTTTGCGCTCAATGCCTCAATTAAGACGTTTAATATGAAACTTTGTTTACTTCAAAAACAAAATAAATTACCAAAAGGGTAACGGAGCTTTTAAACAAATTGTTAAATACATGCATTTCATTCAATTCGTATAATATTATTTAAAAATTATCATACTTTGTACAGTGTTTCACACTGTTCCCATGCTATAGAGTTTGTACCGACCAGCAAACTCAGTTTAATATAATGAATCAGTTTGATTGGTATAGTTTGATTAAATATTTTACCGGTGAATTTTAATTAAATGTTAGTTATACTACACAATACTTCAATGTAGGCACAACAGTTTTCAGTTATCGACAATATGATGTTATGATAGAAATGTATTTAAATTAAACGCACAGATATTCATAAAAAAAAAAATACTAATTATTCAATTTGCCTGCTCAATTATATTCAAAAATATCTCTGAATCTCATATCGTTTATTTATATTTTATCTGAACTAATTGATGTATACATCGCAAATAGTTATGTATAATTTAAATCGAGTGTCAATTAAAAATGTTAAAAATGAAATATGCACTATATATTATAATACACTATAATTATTGACGTATGTTATATCAAAATATTGTAAATGTTGAATATCATTCACAATCGATTCAGGGCCATCGCGGTAATTGATGGCTAAACATTAAGATGTCACATACGATAACCTCAATATTAGTTTTTAAAAAGTAGAACCAATCAATTTTTATTATCATCTAACAAAACTATACAGCTCCGACATTTTTTATCCCATAAAAAAATAAGTTGAATAATATAATAAATACGTCTATGTATAGATTCAGATTAAATGTTCCAAAAATTTAATTTTCTAACCTACACAAAATGCTGGTATGGACTTGAGTAGGTAATTAATTACACAAAACAAATGAATACCCATTGTCCTTTAATATAAATGTTTTATTTCGTAATCAAATATTTAAAAAACAAAAACGAATTCTAAAATCATCGATTACCTAAGGAAATTATATAAAATAAAATAAATTCGACGGTTTTTTAATTTATAAATTAGTCCGTAAAATAAACATAAATAAAATATAATACATTTACGGTAATTATGCTAATACCACTAAATGGATTGTGGACGAGGGAAGGTGAACGCGCAGAGGTTTGGAAAACGGAATGACTTTTGGTTGAATGATTAAAATATTCACTCGGTGTCGAGGAAAAATAAAATATCATGCACAATCGCTTTCGTAAAAAAGGTTCGGAGAGTGTCATATACGGAGCGAGTTTTTTTTTTCAAAACAAATTATTTTCGCTTTATTATCCGCGGAATATAGTTTTTTTTTTTCTTTGTGGCGGTTATACCGTCGACTTTTATTATACGACGATCGTTCCTTTGTTTCAATCTACAGACCGGAAGAACCGTCGTCGTCGTTCCGGTGTGTGTGTGTGCGTGTTCGCCGAGAAGCTAATTCCACCTATGATATATTGTGGTCCCCTATTGGTACCCCGCCGTGCCAAAGCGCGCGCACACACGCACACACACACACACACACCACTACTGACACCTCGTGCGAACGGGTTGAAATGTATGGGAGTTTAATATAAACGCGTAGGGCCCGAAACACGCCGTACACGCGATGATGGCGGCGGCGGCAGACGTAACGTATTGCCAGCAGTTCAATTTCTCACCCGGCACATAACTCAGGCCTCAATGATTCACGTCATTTGTGAACATATGATGTTATTTATAACGCCGCTCATATGCATACATATAATATCATACGCTTTTGTGGGTGGGTGTGTGTGCGGGTGTGTGGGTGTACGCACATTCTACCGCAGCCATTCCGGGCTCCGGGCCCTTTGCTCGAACGTGCGTACGCTCACACGCACGAGGGGTCTGGGCCGGAAGTGGTGGCGGATAGGCGATCGTCCTCTCACAAATCGTCAAGGCGCGTGTTTTTTTAATAACACTGATTTATTTTTTTTCGTTCAATCACCAACGATGGTTTAAATTCCTAACGCGTAACCGTAACGACTAAGTGCCGAGCTATAACATGGAGTAGGTACCTACTAGGTATACCTAATAATCGTTTCTCGCCGGTGACGGCTTGTTAGTTTTCGTAATTTGAACTTTTAAGGGTTGTCCAGGACACACAGTCCCACATAATCTCTGTCTACAAACTCACATTCGCTCCAAGCGGGGAGGGCACAGCGCGGTTGAGCGAATACGTCATGGTTGGGCAAAAGAATTTGTGGCCAGTACGTATGAGATATACGATGTCTGGGTTACCAATATATTATCAGTACGGATGAAGGGGAATTGTGATGGAATTTTTTTTTTTTGAAACAGAGGCGTAGGTGTGGGGAACTGTGGTGGGATTAAATCAGAATAATAGTTATAGCACTGGGGGGAGGTGTTGATGTAGCTTTCCAATAATTCCAATACATTCCCGGTGACATATCGACATTGTTTCGTCTGCAGATACGTACGCACACTGCCCCGGTGCCCAGGAATAATAATAGAACCTTGTTAGTAAGGAACTGCTGGGGGGAGAAGTCAGAAGGTATCTTAAGTATTGATCACGAGAAAAAAAATAATAATAAAGAGGTTAAAAGTGTTTACTAAAAACGTCCAGCGCGTTGTTGTTGTTTGCCTGGAGTCCAGCCCGCGCGCTCCGTATGCGGGAAACTGTTATAAAGGGCTTCCATTATTATTATACGACGCTCAGGTATATAAAATAATGTTAATGAACGTTTATTTAATTTTTTTCTTTCCGCAATTTCGAGCCGGTCTCTTAATTATTTTAATGGGCTTTTAGCTCAAGGGTACCTCCTCCCGTGAATGTTACGCGGTTTTATTTATTTGAATTTTTTTTAAATTCATTGACCATTGTCCACCACACCGTACCCAACTTCGGTGTATCACATAATCGATTTTCAATTTTTCTCGAGTCGCTGTCACCGAGAGTAAGGTACATGGCCGCCCTCGCTCCGCTAATACCACCACAACCACCACCTCCGTCACACCTTCACCTCTAGCTTCAACCCCAGTCATTTACCTCCACACACAAATATATTATTTTCCGCCTACAGGGTGCTGCACATCGGTACACCGAGAGGCTTATATGCGTCGTAGGCTCGTGAGCGATCCCGGTTTAAACAGTAGCTATATGTACACTTTTCACGGTTTTCCAGCGAATCTTCACTACGGCCGTTCTCGTGTATTTGGAAACTACACTCGACGCACGAGTGTGGTATATACTCGGTAACTATGCCTACATACTAATTTTAACGAGGATTACCGCGAGAAAATTAATTAATTAAGGTTCTAACCCCGCGCGGACGGTCACTCCCTCACCTCCACTGACGCCGACGCCATCTTCGCGAAATCCGCTCTAAATAAGGTATCTAATTATGAGCAAACAGCTGGGATCAATGTTAACGGTGTTTTTCCGAGGAATTATAATTGATTAGTGTCCCGCCGGGACTTGAACACTGCAATATGAGTAATATCGGTGACGGTCACGCGCGTTTTAACGTCGGGGAAAAAAAATTAATAACAATTTCACTAGGTAACGTTATCATAATGTGTGTGAGGATACGTATTATAATATAAATCATACGGTTCGCGATACGTTTTATACGTCATGGTATAATATCGTAACTTACAGTCACGTTTAAATGATAAAAAGGGAGAGAGAGTATAGGTAACCGTTTTGCTGTCAAGTAGGTTTCGAGTGTACCTCGCCATAGAGTAATAATCACTTTGAAGTATGTGTTGAACTTGAACTCCATTATATTATATTTATATTGATATCAGCTGGACAATTAATTTTAGTATTATATGGCATAGGTTGAATTAATTTTTGTCGAAAACATCGATTATTTTATAATATTATAATGGTACTAGCTCCCCCCTCTTCCCAACGTTGTCCGGGCCAAATATTTTTTTTAATAAATATATTAAAAAATATATATGCCCTCTTTCTTCTAATAGTTATAATATGAAACCAATTGTAATCATTTAGATAAACATGCAAATAACAATTTTTTTTTGTCAACTGAAAAAAATTATGCGTGATCTATCTTTTAGCCAGCTTTTTTTTCTTTTTTTATTTGAAATCATCATAACTTACAAAAATTTTATTATTAAAATTATTCATGATTCATTATCTATCTCTTTTAAGCTAAAAGCTTGTGTAAGAGATAGAGGTAATACAGTCTTAAATAATAATTATGAACATACATAAGTATATAACAAATTAAAAACAAACAAAAGGAAACAAGTATATACAAATAGTAAACAAATTAAATACAGCAGTAGATTTTTAAATATTTTAAATTATTTTGAGAGAACAAACAATTATACACTAACTTTTTAGTATTATTTTCAGACAGCTGAATATTTTTTTTATACTAACATGGCATAGAGTTATAAAACATACGTCCTAAATAGTTGACAAAAGGTTAGGTTAGGTTAGGTTAGGTTAGGTTAGGTAATAGGAGTTGACAAAACAATAGCTATGAACACCCTACAATTTTCAAGTAATCTATTGATATAACTTTTATTGAAACCAGTAAACAATAATATTTTTTTCGTTTGTCTTTCCAAATTATCGAAAAATAATTCTTGGAGTTGTTTACTTTAAAACCACCCAAAATACCAACGAGGTACACTTTCCTAGAAGAAAAAGTTTTAAGTTTTATTTCGAAGCATTTTTTCTACTATAAAAAGTGTCTTCGGAATCTAATTTATAAGATACCGAAAAGAAAATATGTTCATTCTTTCAATTTCGACGTATTTGTACTATATAAACCTAATAATTTATACAATAATAATTTAAACTTAAACTATTTCTACATTTATTTACTACTTTAAAATTCCTTCAAATTATCATTTTGTATGCATAAACGTGGAATGCTTGATTTCAACTCGTAAATAATACTTATAGTGGCATTGATTAGGCTTACTAAACTTTAAAAACTCTAAAACTACTTGACATATTATTATTATATTGTTATTTAACGTATACACTTTTTATCATAATTTATTATAATGATATGTAGATTTAAAATTTCATTGAATTTATTTTCTTAAAATATTTTATTTACGAGAAAAAAAATGTTTGATATATTTAAATGTTGATTGTTCTAAACTTACAGCAAAAGAAAATTTTTAAAAGTTGGTTTGTTGTATCGAATACTAGAAAAATATTATTAATATATAATACTAAATAGTGACCATTATTGATAGTTAAGTAATAAATGAATCGATAATTTAATACCAATCATACATAATTTATAACCATTAACATGATCATTCGTGATCCCTGGTCGATAAGTCATTGCACGCAATCAACAATCATTTCTAATCTTCTGTAATCGAATACGTTTAAAAGAAAAACAAATATTTTCAATATTTTCATTGAAATATTTCAAATTTATATTTCTATAATAATATGACGAATAGTTATACGCACATGTTCATTTGTTACATAAGAAAAATATGATAGTAATATAATAGTTTATTTGAAGACAGTTTTGGCGTGTTTATAGTTTTATCGATGTCCATTGCTATTATTATATAAATAAAATATTGTTAACACGATATTTTATTTTTAATGTTTCTAGTACATTCACATATTATTTATATTTTATACTAAACGTATTTAATAAAATATGTAACGTTTCTGCAAGAATAAAAATCCAAACGGTGATATCTAAAAAGAATTACCGTCCTGAAAGTCGTTGAAATTCTCCTTAACACGACATTTATGGACCCTAAAATACGTGGCGACAATATATTATTATTATTATTATGTGATATAGCTGTATTATTAAAATATAATAGAATGTTCGAAAACATACGTAGCTGAGATAATATTATTATTATTATTATTATATTGAAGACCCAATAAAAAGTTCACGAAGTTTATTTTTATCAATTGTTAAATCCAAAAGACGAGGTATAGGACGTCCATTTAGACACATCCATAGATAGTAAAATATGTATGTGATACAT
Source organism: Nasonovia ribisnigri (assembly GCA_027563435.1). NCBI lineage: Eukaryota > Metazoa > Arthropoda > Insecta > Hemiptera > Aphididae > Nasonovia > Nasonovia ribisnigri. The sequence continues at coordinate 58,449 of JANEHU010000877.1, read as the reverse complement.
TTGAAACTATTTTCATTGTTAAAAAAAATATAAAAAATATACTTTGGAAATTTCAGTTTTGAAACGCATTGTTATCTGTTTGTCTTTAATACAATATACATGCAGATAATTATTACAGTCTACAATGCAACGAGACGACGACAACAATCATTTACTACCTATTTGAAAAGGGCGAAAAAAGTCCTTACATAGTTGTATAATATTATAGTGGTTGTTATGGACTTGTATATTATTTATGAACGGAAAAATAATGATTTAATGCACCCGATTTGTTTGGCCATATTATAATCATAGTATAGCTCACAGTATGTCTCATTTTTTGATCGCCAAATTATAATTACTTCATCTAAGCGACCATATGGTTACTGAACACATTTAAAAACAAAAATGTGACTTCATAATATATTGAAATATTTTTTTTTTTTTTTAATATGTTATTTGTATCCTATGCAGTATCTAAAGTACTTAATTCTCAGAAAATTTCAAGTTTTCCTAATCATTTTTTTTCTTAATATACACAATAACAAGTAGATGGTACCCAAAAATAAATTTTTAAGGACCACCTTTTCGTTATATTATGAAATATATATTTTTTAAAACTATCTGGCCAGTTTCTTGGAAATTTCGAACACGACATCATTAAAACACTATCACAAGACTTTTTATATTTTAAGATGATAAAAAAAAAACTATTTGCGGTGTAATATATAAATATCAAAACACTAACACATGATATCATCATTATAAAGAATTATGAAACTTGCAGCTGTGTAGGTACTTTCAGCTGCAGCTCATCAGAATTAAAAACGAATTCAGTTTTGTGAACGCCACGGCGTAGGTACTTACCCATATTTTGATATTTTTTTTTTATTTGAAATATTATCTATACATCGTTATAAAAAAAACTTGCGTTATCGTTAACATACGACAATATTTATCACAGTTGAGAGCGAGGGGATTTATATCAAGCTGGATATAACACCCAGATTCGGCGTGTTACAGGCGAGGCGAGGTGAGGTTTTGGGCTCGAAACGACTTTGTTTTAGCTGGCCATTGTAAACACCCAGATCAAAGGCCTTATACTCATTTGCCCATGCTTAAGTCTCCCGCGTTATATTTTCACACTTGCTCCGAATCTTAATTGAGATCTCTTTGACCGCGTGAGTCCGTTTATATTACAATGCACGGCAGTTTAAGGGATTATATATTATTATATACTATTAATACAATACCGAGAGGTCGGTTTTATCGTCGATGCCCATCTAAATGGTGTATTTTTTTTCTGAAAGAGGACTCGCACGGAAAACGAAAAAAAAAAAAAACAAAATAAGATCCAACAACATTTCGTGTTGAATAATACAAATAAAATATGTTTATATAAAAAAAAATGTTTCTTTCACTAGCATTTTCGTCCCGAAACCCTATCATATTATTATTATTATTATTATTATTATTATTATTATTATACGCGCACTGGCCGCAATGACTGATGATTGCCCGACCGCACCACATCGCTTTCCATTCATTAAAACACCATCTTAGCAAATAATATGCAAATCCCCTGTAATCTACACGGCCGGGCTGAAACGTTTTAGCGGAGCAAAAACAACGATCCACGGTTTTATGCCGCACGCCATTTTTCCTCCCCCCGACCCGCAACACTTTTGACGGGTTAAAGGCGACTAAATATCAAAATGTGTTCTTAAAAACGGGCTCGGTTTACGCTCTGACGGGTGTCATAATTTCTTTTACACTGCTACGACACCGCGGTTATTAACTATACAATACCTGTATACCTAAGTAGGTATCTCGAGGGCGCGCGGGACCATCTGGATATAATTAGGAGGTCTTAAGAGGTTTCTCGAGCAAGTAAACATAAAATATAGGTCATGCCACGACGGCGACGACGATCATAATAATAATAATGATAACGTGTATACAGTGTATATTATATTATATTATCGCGGGTATCAGTGATATAAAATGTGTGACTGTACGGCTGCAAGCGAAACACGATCGTGTTAAATAATAATATTATTATCGTGGAGTTCGCATAAAAAACACGGGTAGTAAAATGTTACAAAATAATGTTTATAATAAGTAGGTTATTATTACTTCACCGCGACGCATCATCTCAAAACGTGCATTTTAGTAGGCGCTGTTTGGCGATTTTAACTTTAATCATGTCGACTGAGACTCGACGTGACAATGTCGTGCACGTATGTTTTTAACCCTTCTCAAATCGTCACGACGTCGTTATTTAATTACACGATATAATTTTTGTAAGTTTAATGTAATTTAAAATAAAACAAATATATTAGGTATATTTTGCAACTAAAATGTGAGCTTTGAATAAAAGTAATTTTATTTTTTTTTTTGTTTCACCAAACTATCTGCAAACGATGCGCAAATGAAAAATGTTGATTTTGATTTCAATTTCACTTATCTATATATACTTTATACCTTTATGATTTTTACATATTTACATAATATCTATTTAATTCTATTGCGATTTTTCATTACATTTTAAACATCATTTTCGTCTTTTTTCTATTTCAAAAATAAGTTTCACATTTTTCGCGGTTTTAATTTTCATTTCTTTAGCTACCTATAACAAACCAGTTGCGGTCGTTTGTTTGACAGTGTAACAGGCGTAAGATAACGAAATATTTATTATTATTTATTAGCTACATGGCTACAAATGAACAACTTTATAAGCCTATCGATTAATATTGATTTGAAAATTATTTTTATTTTTTTTTTTTTTATGTTAAATTGATTTGTAGGTATATTATAACAATTATTAAACGATTATTATTTGTATGTAAATTATCGATTTTTTTTTTTATTTCAATATATATTTTGTTAGTTTTTTAATTAGAAAGAATAAGTGATTTTGATATGTTTCTTAGATGATTTTTAATGATTTTTATGGATGTTTAAAATCGATTTAAAACTCTGATCAAATGAATCGTACTCAGGTGATGAAATTCAATATTATTATTTTATTATATTGACCTAGTGTTATGTCATGAGAAAATTATATTCTGCCAACGATTTAATAACTGTAATCTTTTATGTGACTGGGATGTGTGTCCGTTTGTTTGCTAATGACTCAAAATTCACTGTACCGTTTTCAATAAAAGTAACACGAATAGACGCCTCGAGACGTGGATAGAGGGTGTTTATGGAGTATTTTTTCAACCCCTAAAGGTAGCTATCACCCGTGAATTTTATTTTGAGTCACGACGAATATTGTTTTTCGTTTCATTATTGGGTTGCCATTGGTTACAGAATATTATTAAATTATTACTATAATTTTTATCAGTGGAAACATGGCATCTAACCTAACATGGCACCGCTCAGTAGGATACCCGGTATAAAATCCCCGATTTTGATTTTCCGCATTGTTTTCGCAAAGGATTTATAACGGGACCAAATCTCAAATTATTTCTCAGCGATGTTCACTGGGTACTTTCGACGTTCCTGACTAAATCGTCACATTATTACGCACAGCCGTGGCCCTATTTAGTGTTTATAATAATATTTTCAAAATCTAGTTTCTTTTTCTTTAATTTCCCCCATCGACCGATATAAAATCGACCACTTCGAAAACACTCGCCGTAGTGTACCTGCCCACTTGCGACTAGCTGTAGGTACCTCACAGGCGAATCGAAATCTTTGAGGGGGGGGGGCGGAACGTGCGAGACGCGGCGCCGTGGAAAATGTTATCGGCGTATATATAAAGAGATATGAGGGCGCACTTTATATAAATCGCCAACGGTGTACGTGATCGTATGTTTTATTTCTCTTAGCGGACGGCTTCTGAATAATACATCGGCAGCTTTTTATCGGCTTAAATATTTGATTATAACTAGCATGTCGTGGGCGGAGGTGCAAAATATATTATACATGGATGCGTGTGTTGCGGGTATACCGCGAAACGTCCGAATAATGGCGCGATTGTAATTTTGTTTTTCCGATGTTCCGGTTCCCGTCGAGTGGCTGGGTGGGCGCGGTGTGAGGGTGTGATTTTATAAAATATACAAGTTATATATTTTAATCGGCGCAGCAGGAATGATTGTGAACCTCGCAATGATTGTCGATCGCTGTCTGAACGCTTCACAGTCACGTTGAATGATAATCATTTAACCAGAATTTTCAGACAATATTAACCGTTATGAAAGGCGTGCATCAGTAATTATCTATTTTAAATTGATAATAATTATGATTGTTTATAGGTAGGTAGTTTTGACAATCAACAGGTTCCCTTGATTTTCCGTTATAGTAATTTTATCAAAAAATCAACCGTTTTAAAAACGTTGTAAACGACGTCTCGTATTTTATTTTATTACCCTCGTGTACAATATGCTAGTCTTTGAGGAAATTAATAATTACAAACAGTCATAAAAATCTATACGAAAATAAAATGTTTGTTTTTGATAACATATGTGTATAACACTTACACGACTCTAGACGTTTTAGGTATTGTCATTAACGGTATTATAATTAAGTTGTACATTATAAATTATAACCAACGATTAACTATAATAATTGGTCGCTTTGGGTCGTATGCCTTCATATCGAATTTCGTCCATTTTCTAAGCTTTGTAGGACATATGAAGTAATTATACTACACAACAATAACTATCTTCATAATATCTATATTTTTAATATATAAAGGATGATTTTTGAAGCATGCTAACCCCCATTTTTTCTTTTAATAGTAGATTGATTCTAGTTCTGATTTTTAGAATTTGTAAGTATACTTAAAGACCATATTTTCAAATTACTGGTATTTTGTGTACTATACTTATGGAGTGTCCTGTGGCGATACAACCTTATATTTTTCAATGAATCTAAATCATAATTCTAATAAGTGGTTTCTGAGTTATTATAATGTTTATGCTAAGGAAAATAATTCTTAAAAAGTGTTTTACAAAAATATAAACTATATTTTATACTGGTGGTAGTATTTATTATAATTGGAGAACTTTGGCACATTTATATATTCATAGATTAGGTATTATTATTATTTTCAAATCTACTTAACGCATTACCATAGCCAAATTATACTAAATACACAAAGTTTTATAACTCAAAAATTACATGATCGTGATTTTTATTTGGATTCGTCAAACTTCACAAAACAAATATATGCTGGATAATTAAAAGTGAAAAATGGGGGTTCCTACTTGAAAATCAGAATATAGGTTAGTGTGTTGTCACATGGTTATCCTTTAGGGGTATAAAATTGCAAGTATTAGAAAATATGATATTGAAGATGTGTACTTAAAAATTGCAAAAATTAGAATTTGGATATGATATGTATAATTAATATATAAAAATAGGATGACCATGCTTAAATATCACCACGTACAATTAAACGTGTCCTGACAGACTGACTGACCAACAAAGAGCCTAAACATAGGTGGAGACTTGAAATATCTATGGTACCTTTATACCTCAACGTAGGGGTGCACAAAGAAAATATTATCCGAAATTTAGTTGTTAAAGTGGTTTTCACTCATGAACAGTGAAATATGCAATGGAAATCGAAAATTTTATTTTGTTTATAAACGGTTGACATTCGATACAACTTATTTATTAGGTATAAATGATTAGTAAAAATCAGTATTTTTTTTCAAATATAAATGGTTTCCATGGCTTCTAATAAAAATTAGAATACAAATTTGTAAACAACTGATGTTGGTTTATCCAAAATTAATATACCCAAAAATTCTTGGACCGTTTTCAATAAAAGTGATGTCAATAGATTCCTTGAGTTCTAGAGGGTGTTTATAGATTGTTTTTTCAGCCCCGCTTGAAAGGTAGCTTACATTTTATTTCTGCCTATACAACAAGAAAATATTTTTTTAAACATTATATTATAATTAGTACGATTATGAGTTATGACATATCCATAGTCTTACAAATATATTATATTTAAAAAATAATAATATTTTTAAAGTTCAACACTGGGTGGAACAGCTATAGTTTAGTATTATAACAATTAGAACCGTCTATCCGGTCGATAGTCGGCAGTGGTCTTTAGTGCATTGAGAATATATTATAATCGGTAGTCAATAGTTGTTAGCTATTGTACCAAATCATTCAATGTGGACAGCCAGAACTACAATTTCATCAATGACATATACCAACTTACACAAATTTATACCACAAATTCAGTAGATGGACAAAAGTTTATGTTCAAAATTCCAGTGTTAATACAATACCTAACAATAGAATGTTCGCGGTCCGTTATGAAGCAAAAAAGTCTACGAAAATACGCTGAACTATAATAATGAGGAAATGTTTTCCACCACACAATGGAAACTCGGGTTTGGTGATATAATATTAGCCCTAAAGAACTTTTTGTCCATTTTCTGAATTACATTTAATTAGAATATTTCATGGCAAATATTCCAACCTTTTTAATTCTAATTTTAATTCTACAAAATTATTAAAATCGTACAGTATCACGTTGGCTACAGGTTCTATTTTAATAAATATTTAATCGTGTACAATGAGGTTTGACGTGACACACACTTTGGCTTCACTGCTGGTGCATGGCTTTTTTTCCTTGAGTATTCATATTTTAACTATCATGGTACAACATATTTTAAGTCCTTTGAAACAGGTTCTGGAATCAGTTCTGATTTCTGGCTTCAACAGTGCGGTTGTGAAGCACCCAAAAATCTCATGATAAATCATAAACCTCATAAAACATTTTTATTATAATATATTAGACTATGTATGAATTGATGGATTAGTATAGCTATAAATAATAATTAAATTTCTAACTAATTATACTTCTAATAATTGTATAAAAGGGTAATCGCTATTTACAATGCGGTAAGTTAAATATAGATACATCACCAATGACGGAATTCAAGACATTGTGTTATTTCTGAATATTAAAAATGATTGAAGTCTTTACATTTTAAAATAATAGTTTATCATTAATATTTTAGACTTTATTGTTTGAACGCTTTTGGCATAATAACATGTATAATAATAGTTCGTTCATATTTGTGAATATTAAGTCTAAATATTTCCATCCACATTTTCAATTGCGTGCTTAAAATTTATCAGATAACACAATTCAATATAACTTCAACTATACTATGATTGTTCACCAACGAACTTACTGGGGTCTGGGAAACACCTATTGCCAATTACTATATGAACTAAATCCTACTATTATATTACTATGCGGTAGATGTAATGTTTTAAAGTTCGCTATAATCTAAAATTATAGTATAAGCTAAATACTAAAATTAAATTCATTCTAAAATAAAATAGATATTTGCCAGCCTTAAAAACTATTTGCTTGGAATATAAACAGTACCTGCGCATATTAGTGTTTCATTTTTCTGTTTTTTTCAACAAAATATACTTATATGGGTTTAAAATTGTATTGAATAATACAGTTCACGATGATCGCATTGTTGTACCAAAAATAGGTCGACTTTGAATCAACTGCGATATAAAATAAAATCATTATGCAACTAATTTGGTAATAATTATAATATTATTATAAATTGTCAGTTGTGCAAGTCATACAACCATACAAACTTAGTACGCTGCAAATAACTTGTCACCAGATAACATGTTTAATTAATTTTAACTAAATACCTTTACTTCCACAGAACTTAAAAATATTATTTAAAATGTTCCAGGGAAAATGCATTGTACCAAAAATAGGTCAACTTTGAATCAACTGCAATATAAAATAAAATCACTGCCTAGGTACTCTAAATAATCTGGTGATAGTTACATTAACTAAATCCTAAAATACTATGCGATGGATATTTATTTTGTTTTAAAGTTCGGTACAATGGTATAATCGTAACAGCACAATGCAATGATTTTTCCGTAATAATTTAGATTTTTTAGCCATAAAAACATATTTTGCTCAGAACATAAACAGTAGGTACCCACAACACATATTTGTGATTATTTTTTTTATGTTTTTTTTTTTCAAACATACTATTAAATAGTGTTTAAAATAGTTCATGGTGAATGCATAGGAATGGAAATATAGGTCAACTTTTAATCAACTGCAATACAAAACAAAATCACTACCCATAATATAGACTAATCTGATAATAATTATATTATCATTATAAATTGTCTGTTGTGAGACCACACAGACGTAGCACCGGCCCTGCAAGTTTTTCCTCGCCAGATAACCAAACGACAGGGATCCTGTACAGTCATCAGTATTTCGATACATTTCTGTACCGAAACGGTATTTATAGTGCAAAGGTTGTGTCCCTAATACTGTTGATTTGTGCAGGCACTAAATTGGGAAATGGAATCTTAATAATCGTTTCATATTGAAGCAGTTAAACATCACATCATAATTTCAAAAGAGATATAAAAATTGTTATAAATTTATATATATATGTTATTCCCTCAAGAGTTCATTTAAGGATTTTGCTTGTTCCAATTCTTTTGCTGTTGTTCATAAACGATATCCCGGTAAACTTTCAAAAGTACTTTTCTTCGCTGATGATTTAAAACTTTTTATTTCTGTTTCATCTTCAGAGGATATAAAATTACTGCGTTCTGATCTTGATTTATTAGTAAGACCTAAACTGGTGCTTTCGGAACTACATGTCATTGAACATAAATGCAAATCCGTGAGTTTTATACGATCACATAATCCTATTACATATGGCTATCATGTTTCTGAAATGGTATTTGAAAAAGTTTAAAAACCAAAGAATTAAGTTTTTTTACTTTGCACTGTAGTCTCGTTATGTGCAAGTTTCTCGTGCTGAGATAAAGGTTTTTATGGAAAAACTTGGTTTCAGTGTAGTGATTGGTGACGTCATTGTTCAACCCCTATGTATCGACATGTACCTCAAATATATTTATATTTTTATATGTATTTTATCATAAATAATCTGTACAAATTGACTTCTATACAGGTGCCGAAGTCAAAATTAGGTCAACTATTGAATACGTTTTTTTTTTTTAACTCGATATCTTTGTTTTCATTTTAGTATTAAAATAATTCAATTACTTCAAAGAGTAAATTCCAATCTCATGATCTGTTTCATGATATTTTTTAATGATAAGTACTTCAAGATACAATTTATCGTACATTAATTGTACGGGTTATTTACTACCGTCTGTTATTGATTAAGCTATTCAATCGACGCTTAGTCGTAGAAAAATTGAAACAAACTTTTAATCGTTTATACAACTTCTGTTCTACACGCACGATCGGTGAATCCAATATTCACAAATGCTTTTTAACCACCTCGGTACATATATTTTGTGACAAACCTTTGTGCAGTTAGTAGTCGAATAAATCATTGTTAATAATTTAAATAAAATTAGTCCTATAATAAATGTTTAGTATTATGCTCGTAAAACAGTTCATCCACTTTTTTCAAAGTCTAAGGTTATTATTTATTTTAAAAGTACATAAGTACCTAGCAAAAAAAAAAACCAAGCAACCAATGCTACTATATCGAATGGTGCTAATACTCTTTTATTTTATAAAATTTAAAATAACAATTTCACTTTAGTTTCTAATTTTCATTTGAATTTTTTCATACTTAATGTATATATCTATCTATACATGGATAAATCTAACATAAGTAACGTAAATACAAGCACTTCATTATAACTATTTTTATTGAAAATACTATTAAACGAGAAAATTCTGGACAGTACCTAATAATAATAATCGGGAAAAAGAATTAATTTTGTATTATCATCAAGTACCAGTAAAACAATAATAATTATAACCATATTATACATACATAATTATCGGCTAATATTTTAACAACAAAAAGACTAAGCACCCACCAAATTAATTTTAATGTTAGGCCGTTAATTAATAATAATATTATACATTTATGTTCAGACAACGTTGAACTCGTTAAACACAATTTAATATACCTGTTGTAAATTGAAGTGTTTTTTTAAGTCAGTTGTTTCCTATACACAATCGTAATGATTGCTATTTTGATAAACTGTTTTGGAAACTTAACAGTTCGTATTTTTCAATAATACCTATATGTATTTGTTAAATAACCGCCTCTGTGTACGACCGAACTTCATCCCATTAAAATGTACAATAAAATATAAAACGAGAAATGTGACAATTTCAATCGTCAGTTGTATCAAAACAGATTTTTATTTGATAGTACCAAGTGAAAAAAAAATCAAGTGTCAGTTATAGGGGTATGAAAATGTTATAATAATATGATAAACTTTCCCTGTTCCAAACAAATTTAAAAAAAATATATATATACTTAGTTTTTGTCACGTGAGTAAACAAAAAAAAAGGTACTATAACAATACATTTTAATCCATTCATTGTTATTATGTTTTTATTTAAGTATAAAAAACTGAAATTTAATATCAGTTTATTCGAATAAATGTAGGTACTATTAAATCATTTTAATACCATTTTTAAGCATTATAATTCAAAATATTACATAGACCAATAATATTCAGTGACAAATATATTATTATTATAATTTAATCCCTAATCATTACATGTACATTTTATTACTATTGGCGCTGTACTTAATAATGATTTATTAGTAGTTAATTTATTATTTATTATAATGTTGTTAACAGTGTTGTGATTTATTTCTTTATTGGGCGTCGTAGTAATCGATTTTTTTAATAACCTACAATTAATTCATTATTCATGAATGTATAATACATTATTATATTTAATTGATCATTTAAATTATATATTTTATAATAATCGTCGAGATTAAAACACGAATATTATACCAATAAAATATAAAACAAACCAACATATAAAGGTTATAAAAAGGTATATTATGCTTTACATATAATTTTGATAACAAACCGTTATTTACTATCCAATTTAATTATGTCATACTGAATGTGTACTTATATATTTTCAAACTTAAATAATTCATAAAAAGTAAATATAAATAAATAAATAAAAATAATTAATGATTTCGCAACTCATAATATTACCTATATCCGTATAAATTTAATTATTTGCATAAATTGTTTGAAATTGTTAATTTAATAACGTCTCTGGGTATAAAATGTAATATAATGTTAAATAATGTTTGATAAACCGAGGAAAACAAATGGTATTTTTTTTCTTTAATTTTGAATAACTTTTTACCGCATAAAACATTGTTACTTTACGATGGTCTAGCGAATCGATTCTGATCATAATTTACACATTTTATAATAATCATAATTGTATTAACTGCAATTTGAACGAATAGAATTCTTAAAAACAAATAAATAAATATCGTTATTTTGTAATAACGATGATGAGTTATTAGGTTTTTACTCGAAAAATAGAATATAGAATATTATTGCAATTGTAAAAAATGAAACAACAACATGATATATTGCCGATGTTTTCCGAAATCGATTGCTAAATCAAAATGTTTTTTTTATCAGATAAAATCAATAAGTTTAAAGTCACCAGGATGTATAATACATTAGCACATCAAAATTCATAGTAGTCGTGATGATAATCTCACATAGTATATTTCTGTTGTAAAAAAAGAAGAGGAAATTATGGAAATGAAAATATCGTACATCGTAAAGTAGCGTATATTATAATGTCAATGATCATTAGATGTCGATAGTAATCATAACTGTTTTTCCGAAGAAAATAAAAAACATAAACCCGCTATCGTTGGAGCTCACGAGAATTCGTTCAATAATGGCCTCTTAATTTTATTCTTTCAAGATTTCGTTTCGATATTATTATCATTATTATGAGTATCTGGCGAAATCAGGAAATCGTCACGGGACAAGGTAATCAATATTAAACTCGCATCCACTCGAACTCGTTAAATTGTAATATTTTTTATTTTTTTTTCGATCGAACATCGTTGTAAGTACGGTACAAAAATGAAAAATATTACAAACGATAGGCCATCGATAATAATTATTATTATTGCGATCGTAATTGATAATATTGAAACGAACTTGGATAATAATCACAACTTGTTTTTGGTACTGGAATCCGACAGTACGATCGATGTGATATCATTTAAGCACCAAACAATTATTAATATGACAAATGACGATAATAATATTATAATCTTGTTCGGGAAACATTTTCTGTTCCGATACAATCGTTAGGGCCACTTTTTTAATACGAAATAAAAAAAAAAAATGAATTTTTTTCATACCAAATATGTATTATATATTTTTTTCGTCAATCAATATTCACCGCAATTCTGGAAATAATTGTATATTGTTTAAATCGAATAACTTACATGCATGGGGAAGAATGGGGTTAGTGGGTAACCTCGTTATCCAACCAATGTATTCGCAAATATTTCTACCACGAAAAAAGTTAAAAATCCTAGCAAAAACTTATTTTCTCATCAGAACGATATTACTATTTTCGTATACGCCGATCGTATAGCACGAGACTCTTAATCTCAGGGTCGTGGGTTCGAGCCCCACGTTGGGCGCCACTTTGTCGTATACGTCGATCACAGACGTACACAAATAAACCAACAATTAATTAATTATAATAAGCACTTTTATTAAAACTTCGACGTCCAGTGACGATCGAGTCTCACAAACGTCACCTGGCTCTAACACTGGTGGTCAGTGGTAATCGAGTCACACGATCACCACCCACTGACCCTCTTTCTGTCTTCACATATTCCTTAAATATACATTTTACAATCGAAGCACTATCGCCTATCGGTAATATCGATATTAAGTTTAACCTAGTTACATTGTACTTACTGACTATGCATAACATTATACTAATTGCAGTTATTGCGTATTACATAATTGTTATCTTAACCTAGTTGCATCTTTTCATATTATGTTTATAGAATGTATTAATAATATTAAAATTGGTAAATGGTAATACTTGGCAGTTTTCAATATAATTATGTAGGTTAAGTATACTATAAATGTATGACTATATAATACCAAGGGATTATTTGATAATAAATTAATATGAGCAATGATTACAACAAAAAATGTATGTTTATATTTTTGAGATTTTTTGGTTACAGAATAACCTACTTATGTGGAACCTTCTTTTAAAATGTCAATCATTTGCTATAAAATTTGAACGTTTTATCAATTTTTAACTACCTACCAAAATCGTTTTTATATTTTAAATTTGATAAATGTTATCAAAAATCGAACTTAAAATGCTTATAAAAAAAATCGTGCCTATGTATTTTTAATATTTAGTTATTCATTTTTGAAATAGGTACAGCAAAATAAGAAAATCATTACATAAGAAATCAACTGGATATCCAAACTTGGAAAAATTTGAACTTTAAACGTTCATAAAAATTTAATTTGACTTTCTTTTAGACAATTTTTTTGTGATGAAGGTTAAATAAACCTATCAGGAATTTTGAATTACATTTTAAAATCTTAGATTTGAAAAGAAAATTTTTTATGAATTTCTACCTCAAAATTATTTTCATATTTTCGTGATTTTTACGTATTTTGCTAAAATTTGAACTTTAAATGCTTATAAAAAAAATTGTAATTACGGATTTTTAATATTTCTCAAATGCCATTGTAACAATATATTAGAGCCTACTATTAAATTTTCAAGATTTTTTACCCAACAAATAAAATTTTATTGACATTTATAGAAAAAAACCTAAAAAAATTGGAAAATGAAAATGTCCGTCAACAGCTCAAGATTAATCAAAATATTTATAAAATGTTATGGTGTATGAAAAATGATAATATAAACATTCAGTCAAAATTTCATGTATCTTAGGTCATTTCTTTTAGAGCTATACGAAAAACCAAAATCGAATTTGTCGAAAATTGGTTTTCCATAAAAATTCACGTTTTTTCCTTAATTGTTCATTTATTTATCACGGCACTTTTGAAAAATACTGAGAAATTTTAACTTTTGACCCCCAAAAGTACCGACTAAATTCACTTTCCTATCAGAAAAAGTAATGTTGAAGAAAATTGAAGCATTTTTACTGTCCTAAAAGGTGATGACAGACACAAAAATAAAAAAATAACACACATCATTGTAAAATCAATACATTCATCGCTCCGCTCAGAATCTAAAATATGAAACATCAATATAATGCGGTCAATATGTAGTTATGCAACCATTTACTGGAATGGCATAATATTAATTAAATTACGAGTTTATCTGTACAAAAACGAAACGAATCCAACTAACGGTACAGGAAATATAACATGATAGGAGCTGACTGGTTTTTTTTCGTTAAAAACCCAGATACCTCTAAACATTTTTTTTTTTTTGTAAAAGTTTGAAAAATTGAGCTGTCTGCTTCCTGCACGAACCCTTTCAATTTTAGAGTGTTGCCTTGGATATTATATAACAATTATTTCTTAGGTGACTGGTATTCCCCTGTTTTCCCATATTATCATAGTATTGAGCGATGACTACATATTAATAATACACATAATAAAACAAATTATAATCAAAAATTTTTTCTACTTGTTTGATTGAAAAAAAATGAAAAAATAAGCTTCATACCTACCCTTCAATCTTTACGCTATTCAAACAATCTCAAAACGTACCCATTCAAAACAAATACGTTTTAATGTAAATATTGTATGATCCCTAATTATAATACTCGTAGCATTGAAATACTTCGATTTCACTGATGAGGAACGTTCTGAATTTAGTTTATTAAGTTTACAGATCATAAGATATGTTTATAATTATTATTTGCTGTATGGTACTTGACTCAAGGTCCAATTAATAATATTATATCTCCAGTGCAATTGTTTTTAATGTAGGTACAATGGATGTCTTACACCGCGATTTCATTTTATATTTTTCATAATATAATAGAAATAAATAAATTTTTTTTTAATAATAATGGTGTTTTATGTGTCGATTAGAATTTGTCATTCAGCGTTCACTTTTTTTCAAGTTCCTACCAATTAAGACATAATTCTTGTGAACTTAATATGACTTGTGAATGTCAACTCAAATTATTGTGTGTAAAAAAAATTAGTGTTGAGTGTAGACTGCGTTAAACTATGAACCCAAGACAGAAAACTGTATAATATAACCGTCCATCGTCAACACAAGAAATGTGTAAAAGAGATGTGGGCCCTTAATCTAACTCTCTAGCGGCACTTTCGCCTCTTACTACAGTTGGCTTCAGAGGGTTTAGCTTTCGGAGAGCTTATTTAGTTTTAACACTTCTTTCAATCGACGACGCCATCGGACGTACAGGTGTCTTAGCTATTTTTTGTAGGATTTAAATTATATGGTTTTTTTTTGTTCTCGTGGAAACGAACTAAAACGATTTACTTTAGTAATATTATGAACCTATCCATGATTATATTATATTATCATAATACAATAATTAGAAACATATTTAAATTAGTACCTATTTAAATTATAAATATTACGAGCAGGTATCTGAAGTCGGTACGTCTTACTTTTGGGGGGTTAAAAATGAAATGTCTCAGTAGATACCTTCTTTAAAAAACAATCTGCAGGAAACTCCAAATTAAAATTAGAGAAAAATTTTAATTATTTTGCAAAACCAGATCGGGATAAAATTATTTAAATTTTGTTGATATTCTTCAAAAATAAATTACCATAAAGACTTGATATTTTTGTTGTTTTTAAAACGTATTTTTCTAGAACTATTTGAAGTAAAATAGAAATTCGGCTTTGATCTAACCTGGAAAAAGGTTTCATATTCAGATAAAAAAAATAAATATTTTTATAAACTCGACATGTTATCAATGAAGCGTCGTGAGAGTTTTTCCTGTGAAGTTATTTTTGTTGATAAAATATACACCCCTCCCCCCCCTATCTTAAATATATATTGGGCAGTAGATTAGAATAAAAGAATTATAGTTAAGGTATAGCAACTAAAATATAAAATATAATTTTAAATTTATATAGAATCGTGGAAAAACTGGTACCGATAGCCTTAAGATGGGTTCACCTGGTCACGTCGAGTATTCCAAAATTTCAATTTTTAACGTTAATAAATAAAAATAATTAATTTAATAATATGTAATTAGAAGTATTACTTCTATCGGCGAACAGTCTAACCGAAATGTAACCACCTGGTTAAAAGTTTACTATATTTGATTTAGTAGTGGTTCGTAGATACGAGATTACATTTTTACAACCTCGTTTGGGTAAGCAAATCAGAAAAAAAGTATTTTACACGAAACGACAAGTTGTGAACCACTATTTAGGCTTATATTAATTTTAAATATAATTAATCACTAACCACGGTATAATATTATATGCTGACCATTGAAATATTATGTAACATTTTTAACAACTCGTCACAAACACGAGTTTTGAACTTTCCGTTGAGCTCTCGGTCGACTCCCTGCGAAATACAATATCAATAATAGTAACAGTCATAACAATACGAAGTTCACACACTTCACAGGGGCTGTTCACATAGTATGTTACAGACTTTTCTGTGCCAAAGATCACAGCAGACTGCGTAGGACGGCTGGTCGTGTACCTCGTGTAACCAGAAACATTAATTAAATCTTACATAGTCGGGCGCGATCATCAAAGTTTAAGGCCATCGGACAAATTGCGAGCACAAAATATCACATCATTAGACGTGGGAAGGTTACGCTGACAGAGCAAACTGCGTGGTCGTTTGTTAATTATTTAGGAACACAATATTATGCTTCGGGTAGATATTTCCAAAAGTGACGTGGAATCGTTTGTCTACACGATAATTTAAGGATCGGGTGAGCAATTTATTTCTAGATCCCTCACGCGTTCCTATATTTCATCGACAAGCAGAATGTATGAACGGAATCCTTTTCAAGGTCAATGCAAGAGTAAGTACATTGTCAAGTATATGATGTCACATATTCAATAGGTAGTATTTCTGCCGTTAAATTTCATAATATGGTATTAGGTATGTGAAAAATACAAAAATAAAATGTTTAATCATATATATAAGTGTATACTCTCATAAGCTCACAGCAAGATGACATTTTTAAAAGTAATATAATTGTGTCGAATACATCGAATAAATAATAGTCAATGTAGGAGGGACTGGCAAATCGATAAATGATAAAATATTTTTCGTTAGTTTAATATTAACATTTATGTCTAATTTATAACCATTGACATACCTAATAATTCATGAAACCTTGGTTAATAATATGTCATTCGTCATCGACCTTTTCTGTATGTAATCAATAACTGTTTCTAATCATCTATAACCAAATATGTTTAAAAGAAAACAAACATTTTTCGTAATTTCAATGAAATATTTTGAGACGAGTGAATTTTTTAATTTTTAAAAATACGTGTGTTCATCAAAGATTAAAACCATCGGGCAAATATTGCAAGTCTGAAATATCACATCATTAGACATGGGAGGGTTGTTACGCTGACAGAGCAAACTGCGTGGTTGTCCGTTAATTATTTAAAAACACAATTTTGTGCTTTAGAAGTAAATTTCAAAGTGACGTGAAATCGTTTGTTAACACGATAATTCAAGAATCTAGTGAATTTATTACTAGATGCTTCACAAGTTTCTAAATTTCATCGACGAGTATAATGTATGAAATGAATCCTTTTTAAGGACACCTATTCAAGAGTAAGTATATTGTAGGTACCATTCACACTGTAAACCTATATAATAATATTATTATTAGGCTCTTAAAATTTGTTAAAAAGATTATTAGAAAACAATTAATTTCTTGAAATATTTAATATGCTATTATGTAAAAATAGAAATAGAAATAAATTGTGTATTACATCTAAAAGCGTATAGCCAAAAGCAAGATGATATTTTTAAAAGTTGATTTTGTATCGAATAAATAATAATAATAAATAATATACTAATAACTATAGATAATTAATAAATAATAGTCAGTAAGAATCCCATTGATAAGTTATAAATTAATCAATAATAGTATACCTAGTACCATTTATACCTGACTTAAAAACATTAGCATTCGAACATAGTAAACTTTGGTCGATAATTTATTCATTACTAATATTTTTTTGGATGCAATCAATACTTAATAATTTTTCTAATCGTCTATAATCAAAAACGTTCAAAAGAAAAACAATTTTTTTTTTTCATAATTTCATTGAAATATTTAAAGATAAGTAAAAACTTCAAGTGAAATATTTCAAATCCAGGACTATTTAACAATTTATTTTACGTAAACCATTTATTCAGTTGACGAATACCGATAAATCTACGATTGTAATATTATTATATCCTTTTCCTAGTTATGAAATTAATGTGCCAATGTAATTTTATCGAAAAATATGCTAACATGAATAATGACTATCTTATTCTGTAGACTGAATCAAATTCTAAATTTTGTTTTTTCTTTTATAAAATATAATATTTTGCAGATCGCGTAAAATTCTGTTTTTTAATATTTTAAGCTATTTTTTACAAATGATCTTATAGGTTCTATTATTTTAATTATATATAAAAAAATCGGAGTTTAAAGCAGCTTGTAGTAGAAAGCGTTCTTCTTTCAGAAAAACAAATAGTTACCAAAATCCGTCAGTTTTACAAGGCCTGAGAATTCATCATGTGAATTAGTTTTATATAGATTTAATCCACTGCATCCTCTCACCCATAACCACCACCGCCCCAACAGATAAATAAGCACCGTGATGTAGATTAGTAAAAAATTATTATAATTAAAGTGGCGACCAAAGTATAAAATATGGTTTTCGAATTTTATAAAATTTCTGAAAATTTGAAAAAGATCAGTATTTTAGAAATATTATACAGACTTTCTGTGACATAGATTCATCAAATATTAACAACAACAGTTTAGCTATATTGGACGTAACAGCCAAGAGAGGTTTTTTTTTTAGGAACATCGGACAATGTTTACGCGTGTAATATAAAGTACTTTTACATTACTATTTTATTTAGTTTTTTTTTTTACTTTTGTCCGTTAAACTTTCCGTCTTCGTTCGTGGTTCGACAGGACGTCGACGAAGAACGTGGACTTGAGCCACTGGAGAATTCACGGCGGGGTGAAAAAAAAAACAATAATGAAGAAGCCATAAAAACTCGGAAGGGGTATTATTGCACCTGGATTTGCAACCTATAAATCACGCCTGCCAGCTACAGAGGAGATCATCGGGAGAGTGGTGAAGGGGGGGAGAAATAAACCTGGTTCCGATAGTAATAAAGAGGGTCGAAAAATAACCCGGAGAATTTTTTTTTTTTTTCCATTTTTTCCACCCGAGGCATTGACCGTTTTTGCATAATGTCTGCGTCAAAATATTATTTCTATCTACGGCGAGCTCTCGTGGACTTGTTGTTCTTGAATAATGGACAGCAGTTTATTATGACGGTCGCTCCCAGTGTGTACGCAAAGTCGAAAGATAAAAAAATAAACAAACCGTCGGAGGGTAGCTAATCCCGTGATAGTTTTTGAATGCAATAAATCTTCAGTTCGGCCAAAATAAACACGTCTTTCTTCCCTGGAAACCAATACGCATCCAGCAGCCGCCGCCGTCAAGGCCCCGTGAACCCGATCCCAATATCGACACACGCAGACTTTGTTCAGTACTACAAAAATAAAGGATACATTTAATTTGAATGCTTTAATTAAAGTTTATGAAACGTTCGAACTGCTTAGTTTTTTTTTTTTTTTTATAAACGATTTAAAGTCTTTAATATGCTATAATAATATTATTATAATATTGTACTATTTTATCCGACCTGAATATTACGAATATATTTATTCGTTTTTTTTTTTTTAATTTACATATTTTGTGTACACAAAGTATCAAACTTTACATGTCAAAACAATAACATCATCACAAGTAAAATATAAACTTTGATTTTCCAAAAATGTACATGACGTATAAAAATCAATATTATTACATCGATTATAAAATAAAAAAAAAAATTGAAATAGGAACGAAATAAAATAATATATAATAGTAAAATAATAATACTATACAATAATATTTGGTTTTGTACACTTTAGTGGACTGGTTTTTCCTACACAGGTCGCGTATCAAAACGTTAATATTTTTAATCATAATTCATGATTCAAAAGAACTATAATACAGTTGATAATATTATTATTACTTTGATAAGTTTTTGGGCTTGCACAAGGAAATGATTATGAACGGTATACCAATAATTTACTATTTCTATTAATAAATTATTGAGATAATATTTCGTTTGCTCATTACTCATTAGTGTCCTGAACAGTGTTCTTCGACCTTTTTGACTCTCGAACCACTGTTTTTGTAAAAAAAATTTCACGACCCAAGTCAATTTTGTCGGCCATGAAAGAAAAAAAAGACTTTAGCTGCTAGTTTTGCGTGATTTCCCTTGCATAAACAGTGTGCCCAAAATATTTCCAGGAAAGTTGCATAAGCATTTGTTTGAGTTTGGGATCTCAAATAAGGATCAAGTAAGCTCAATTAATTGATTTTCTATGTCTGTAGATATTCTAACTGCCCATTCATAACTCTTCCAAATTCCTAATTTATAATTTATTTTTTTTTTTAATAAAGAAAGCATGTTGTGACTCAAGATCTTATTTTAACCCAAAATTAGGTTGTGACCCACCGGTTGAAGACCATCGTCCAGAAGATATGAAAATTACTTATAAATATTATATTTTACAATTCACAACATTATTTAAGATAATATAATATTATTTTTTTAAAAATTAAAGGTATTATGCATTATGATTTACCATAACATTGTTCTCATTTAATTTCATATTATACTGTTTCGTTAGTTTTAAATTATCTAATAAATTCGTTAAAGAAGAAAAAGACATAAAAAAACAAGTTTTTTAACATGAAAAAATTTTCAATTCTAAAAAAATGGTATAAGTTAAACATTTCTACTCGAATTATTTATAAAGTTATGAGTAGAGCCCAGATCTCAATGCAAAGTGCATATTTTTTTTTGGTTCATCTTAGACAATGTGAATAATTTGTTTCGTGAAACAGATACTTCAATGGTACAACTTTTATATTCCATTAAGCGTTTTCTGTAATTTTGTTAGTTTTAATTCATATTTGTACATTATATGACTTACCATTCTAAATTGAACTAATTTATAATATTATCTAAACATAGTTTATTAAATTTTTTTCTTGTTGTTAAGTTTAATATATTTTTCTGATTTGTCTATACAAATTTTCAATCTTTCTATATTATGATACGTATCGCCGCATCGATTAATTAATATTAATCAAGTTATCAAATTTTCGATAAATTTTGGTTTTTTTTTTTTTAATAAATATTCTGTAAATTATTTTAAATTTATTGTGAATCATAAACTAGGTAGATGCCTAGTAAAATATTGCTTTAAAAAAATAATTTGACGTGACAATTTTTACAGTAAAGTACATTTTTTATTTACATTTTTAGCCATTTTTTAGTGAATTTTTTGTTCTTTTAGAACATTTTTTTATCAAGACCCTAATTATGAAGAATTTAAACAAGACGCGTGTCGTCATATGCCCACCTTAAACGTAGTTGCTTCCTTCACACAACAATTTATTCTCGTCTTTAAGGTTTATTTTCGAATTTTAATTGGAAGCATATTATGTTCTTATACACAGGAGACGTCAGTAGTACCGAAATGTGTACAAAGCGTTTAGTGTTTTTAAAGTATTTAAAATCTTAAAAAAGAAATTGTTGTTATACATACGTCTTGCACTTATCGCGTCACGACATGGTGCGTCCGTTATTATCTCTTTTAGTAATGACTGTAATATTTAAAAGAAACTAAACGCAATTATTCTCATACGTCTATAATAGCGTCATTACACAAAAATAACATTTTTAGATAAGTTAATCGTTGTGCAAAGTGAGCAAATTTTACACGTATGAGACGTCACCCCTAAGACGACACCCGACTATTCTAATATCTTCTTAAATTATTATTATTTTTTTTTTTTTGACCAAATCATTTTTCAATACTTCCAATTACAATAATTGTATTATGTTACATATTATTTTTTATTGAGTTATATGCTATTTCTATATCATATATTAACAGTTGTTGTAACCCTAGATATTTAGTTTACAATGCAGAATAATTTTGAATATATTTTACTTGTCATTGTCATAACAAGATCTTCCTTACCACAAGTTTCACTTGTAATTATTCATCATTATCAATATTTTGTGTGCTTATTCCCTATCTACATGATATTTAAAATTCTCGTGAGTCTACAACTGGCCCCAATTCTTTTCAAAGTCTCATACTGTTATTATGAAGCAGATCACAATTATTAACTACACGACTTATTTCGATAATGATTATTTACTGACGAGTAGTGATATCGTTCCTAACATATTAGTTAATTTAAAATCATAATTTCCCAGTTTTTAAGTTTAGAACACCCAATAGGTATCCCCGTTGCGTACGTCCATTAGTCGCCAATACACAGTTACGGTTGTTGACATTAAGATATTTATTTATTGTCTGTAGTTACTGTACATAGTTACGATTGTTTGTGTTAAGATATTTAATTACGGTTGTTGATATTATTGCAAGATAGTTATTTACTGTACAAATATTTAATATACATCCATGATAGCCAAACTGTACTACCAAAGTATTAAGGTTACCAAATTATGTTTAAATTGTTTTTGTAGTTAGAAACCGATAATTTAGCATGATCGCGGTGAGTAATGATCGCGGTCCTTAACTGTTTTTTTTATAACATTAAATAGAATATTTAAAAAAATCAAAATCTACAACATTCCACTATAGATATTACTATGGAGTTTTAAATTTCATGAAATTGATTTTTTTAAGTTTGTAAATTATATCAAGTAATGTAAAAATACCTTATTTTATTTTTAATTCGTATAATACATTTATTATACGTCATGTATTGTACGTGTATAATATAGTATTTTACAAAAATTGTATGGTTTTTATATAAATGTTAAATGTAGCTACCATAATGTAGTAAGAATAATAACTGATTAGTATAAATTATAATGATACTTGATAATTAATTTTTATTAAGTATTTGAAAGTTTACGGTCATCTATCTACCTATACACAAATTTTAGAGCTAGGAAGTTGTTGCACTTGCAAGTTTTTTAAGGCTTATAGATTTTTTTGCTATGAAAGCTTAAAACCATACTCACGACACTGCGAAAACAAAAGTAAAAGTTTATAGTGCATATTTTTGCGTGTTTAAAGTGATTTTGTATTTTGAAGAGCATATTTCATAATTTTACCATTTTTTAGAGCGTATTTTATAATTCATGATAAGTTTATAACAAAGTTTGATAATTTGGTATTAAAAAATAATTAATAGGTACATTGTAATGTATATCAATTATTTTGAGAATTTTGACTAGGTATTATTGCATTGTGTTTTTAAAATCTTTAGTATAGTTGACATACAATGTTCCATTTTTAATTACAAAATATAAAATATTTGTATTTATGAAAGTTGTGAGTAAAAAAGAAAATAATAAGTGCATGCT
Organism: Nasonovia ribisnigri; assembly: GCA_027563435.1. Classification (NCBI taxonomy): domain Eukaryota; kingdom Metazoa; phylum Arthropoda; class Insecta; order Hemiptera; family Aphididae; genus Nasonovia; species Nasonovia ribisnigri. Next base: position 35,002 of record JANEHU010000877.1, on the reverse strand, counting down.
TTTAGAGCATATTCGTACTTTCTTTTTTATGCGCACAATTGCATATTTAATACTTTTTAAGTGCATTAATTTTCGAGCCCTAGTCATTACTTATAAATACGATTACGACGAAGAAACGTTTAGAAGACTACGGTTTAACACGATTAAAGGTGATCGGCCTGCGATTTATCAAAGACATTTTTTTTACAAAATTTGTATTATACAATTTACATCACTGATTATAATATCTAATATTTCAGAGTGTTATAAACTAACAGTAAGAGAACATTTTTTTAAGTTGTTTTATTGTATCGAATACTTTTATAATAATAAATAAGTAGGTACATTAAATGTATTAAAATAGAGACAACAATCATAATATTATAATACCATCATCTATACTTAATTTCTAACCATTAATCTGTTTTAGCAATATTCATAAACCATGGTTGTTCAGTATTATTCGTTATGACGTATGTTTTCTGTGTAACAAATAATCTAAATATATCAAACAAAGTCGGGTTGATTACAAAACTTAAGAACCAATTATTGTGATTACCTACCTTTTATCTGTTGGATTGGTCTCAGCAAACACCGCATACACTGAATATTAAATAACGAATCGAACAAAGTTTGAATCATGTGGAGTTAGCACCCTTAACGAAGTATACGGGATCAGCTAGTAATTTATATGACCAAATACGATTAGCAGAAAATAATAATTTTCATAATTTCATTGAATATTTCAAGGAGAGTGAAATTCTAAACTTTGAAATATTTCAATTGAAAGATTTAAAATGTTGAACCCTAGATATTGATAAAGGTAGATAACATTTAAGCATATATAATATAGCTAGTGATGTACGTTTTCATGCATATTTTTTGTTGTGAAAATGTTCAAAAACCTGAAATATATGATTATTTTATAATTTTTTATATTAATTTTTAATTGAAAAAATCCTTTGATATTATATAATTATAGTACGTCCTATATTTGAGCTACATAATTATATTTTAAACTTATGTACTTGTATTACAGTTGTTTCATTTTAATATTATGCGATTAAACGTAATAATATATATTGAAAATCCAAAGTCCAAATTAATTTATCTCGATTAAAAATTAACGTTTTTATCTATTATTATAAAATTTATATATTTACTTCAGTGTAAATGTTGAACGAAAAAACGTTCACCTATATTTATTCATTTTTCCATTAATTGTTGTTATTGTTATTGTTTGATTTTTTTCCAAAATGTTGCACTTTGTATGGGTAATTATTAGTTACTAAAAATTACATTGTACCTACCTGTATATTTTTACTCTAGTTAATATTCACAGTCGTATAAATACTACACATTTAGCTAGAGTACCAACCGTACAACCTCGAAAATTAATCACTCTAATAAAATACATTAAAGATTAAGAGAGTCGACCGTTTTGATAAATGTTCGATGAAAAAAAAAAAATTTCAAATTCTTAAACTCGACTTACTTGTGTGTAATTATGGTTTCTGAATAATAAAATACTTATAAAATAAGTGGAATGTAACGTTATACACGTGTGCGCGGGACGCGAAAGTCTAACAAAATCGCGTCGTACCACATACGGTGGAATGAGTTTTTTTTTCCATCAAAAAGCGAATAATAACTGTTATAATATTGTTCTCCGTGAAAATCTATACACGCGATAATCAGTGAACTGCTGCACACTATACGTACATAATAATGCCGACGACGATAGGGGTTGATTGGCATAAACGCATAAGCCTATGACGTGGCGTGTACGATTTATTCGAAAACACACACTCACGCGACCGTAAAGTCTGGTAAAAATCTAATTTTCTCAAATGCTTTCAAGGCGAATCCGTTATAATGTTTACGACGTCCTGTCTACAAACAATGCGGTGGCGGCGAGGCGGTTTCCTCGGGAACATATAATACCCTGCAAGAAAGTTTAACGGTGACACAGAAATTCTTTATATTATATTCTTCGCCTCTCCTCGCATTCGCCGTACGATGTTTCTGTTGGTGTGTGTGTGTGTGTGTGTGCGTTTTTTTCTCTCATTCTATCTCTCCCGATGCACAACAACTAGCGACATTAATCCGCGCGCGCAAGTCAATTTTTCTCTTTTATACGCGCATTTCTGTGTGTTTATAAAGATATATAATACGCGGAACTCACGACGATGACGACGATCGAGACGTCTTGCAAACGACGACCGTTATCCGAATTAAAAAGATTACGTCTTCCATTACTGCGATCCGTGCATTGCAATTTTTTCTTTTTTTTTTTACGTTTTATTGAAATTGAATCACACACACACACACACACACAGGCGACGTCCATTACTCAAGTCGAGCAGACTGTACACTGTATATTATTATACTAAACAATAAACATATTATCGATTTTTTTTTTATTCCAATCTCGTAAGCCCTACGAACCAATCCCGAACTACGCGAGCGATTAATCTACAAATTAAATGTTAATCTAAATGAACGCTGAAAAATCGAAAATCCCCGGAATACGCAAACCCGCGCGAAATAAATTGAATGTGCATAATACGGTCACGGGATTTATTGGTTTTTGTTTTTTTTTTTTTAATATTGTTATTGTCGACGCTGTTCGACGTAATAACGAAAACTGTACAATAATTGCCACTCGCGCGTCTGTAGTCACATATATCCGATACACGCAGGTGGGTCGCATTGTATATTATACTTCTATGATAATATAATTTTTTTTATGTCAAGTTGTTTATTATTGAGCAACCGTCAACACGAAGTGTACCGAGTCGTTTATCGTGATGCCACGAATGTCTGAGCCTTTTTTTGAGCTTTCATAACACTTGGCCAGCATTTGCAGTGCCATACGGGAATGCGAAATCAGACGCGTCACGTACGGCATTACCGAGTGCACTAATATAGAGATATTTAAGATCTATAGATTATCAGACGTCAGATATTTTACACATACTGCATGTGGCATATTATTAGCAATATTATTATCAATGGACGCACATGGGGTATACCAAAATTATTAGTGATATAATCGGGGATGCAGTTGGGCTATTAAAAAGGTACGGTATAATAATTAAAGCGACACACTCGGGCGACGCCCGTAAATAAGTACAGAATTGGATCCAGAGCGAAGATTTTGGAAACAATTTTGTTAACAACACAAACCTAGTATGCATTGATTATAAATACTGTATTTATGTAATCAATCATCGATGGTATTATCCAGTAGCCATTCATATGTCATGTTTGGGACCCGTCCAAGAGTTCATCGTAAAACTCGTACCAAATGAAACGTTTAATTATATCCATCGTGTTTGTTTAGAAATACGTGTGCACGAGATTTTAAACCGAATGCGATCTTCCTCTCCGTCCGGCCAGCGTGAGTTTCCGGAAATTACTACTCTATGTCATTCATTAGGTCTACTATAAACTTCTCCTATGTCATCAATAGCTTGAGACTCAAGTCGGTAAATAGCGAAAAAGATTTAAGTGTTATATTTACCTCTGAATTGGTTTTTCACACCCACTTTGAACCATTTTGTTGTAAAGCACTGAAGACACTTGATTATGTGATTCTAATATCTAAGAATTAAGAATTCAAGTAATCCGCTTCACCCAAGACTATATTTACTGTTCGCTCGTCAGATCTCTTTTAAATCATGATCGAGAACTCAGGGAGCGAATTTGTGGATTCTTCTGATTTAGAAGACAAAAATATGGATATTGGATAATGTCCAAACTCCAAAGAAGTGTTTTAAATGTAGTATGCATCGTTGATATTGACCACCATCCGCAATACTTATCAGCCGGTCAAGCTCAAGTCCGGTCTTGTCACATCACTGGATAGGAGAGTTGATGCTAATTTATTATTTTTTCGTAAATCAATAAAATTGATAGATGGTCTCCTATTGATGTTACTACTCTACTCTCCCGAATAGATTTTAAAGTTCTTTCTATGAGTCTCACTAGGTCGACTGCTCATTTTTTCATATTTGCTCACGACATAAATTATGGAAGAAATCGCCTGATTGGGTGATTGACAGTATGATGCGTCTTGGCCGTGAGCATTGAGCAGTTGAGCACCCACACTTGTCTTATTCCACTTAACTTACGATGTTATTATTTTTATCAAGCGCTTGCATATTAATTTCATACTTTAGCTGAGCACATTTTAAATGTCAGGAATATTTAACACACACTTGGGTTTAAAAACCACTGCACGAATCATGTCGGGCCTTATGGCCCGTAAATACATAAAATACATCACATTTGGCCGGCGTCTCTCCAGAAGCGGAGAAACGAGTAATCCGTTTGGTCTCGGTAGGCAAAGGTGCGAGCGCACGTATACTAAAATCGTGATATGTAAATAAGTGCCTAGGGTGTGCAACTCGTACCAATTGAAACGTTTTAACTATCTGTCGTGTAAGCTTAACGAGACGTGCGCAGCACAGGATTTCGCCCCGAATGCGATCTTCCACTCCGTCCGACCGCGAGAGTATTTCCAGGTCGCTGGTCTTTCGTCGGTTAACAAGGTGGAAAATATACTTGCGGTAGCGGTGACGGTGGTGGTGCTGCTGGTGGTTGTGTGGGGGGGGGGGGGGACGTTAAACCCGTAGAAAAATCGACGGTCTCGACGGCCCGACTATTTGGACGGACCAATTCAATTTGTCGACAGGGGACACGGCGATAAAAACAACGGCGGGGGTGGCCTCGAACGCGGCCGATGGTGGGGGGAGAAGGTTGGTGGATATTAGATTATTCTGGGAACACCCGGATAATTTGATTTATTTCGTCCAAAACAAAGTGTGGCGTTTAAACGAGTGGTTTACGAGAAATTATAATACGCACGAGCATATTATTATTATTATTATTATTATGGTCCAGGTGGCAGTGCCGACGAACGAGACAGATATATATGTATATAATAGTAATAATAATTTATTCTCGCTTCACCGTCTGCACCGCTGCCATCGCTCTTGTGGAACTTAATTTAGGTGTATTAAGTATAGACGCTGTGTTTTTCACGGTCTTGAGATAAATAGGTATATAGGTAAGGGTGGGTAAACGGTTTTACAAAACGGCACAGAGGCCGCACTCGAGATTAGGGCCGCAAAAACAAAAACTAAAACAATGATCAACACTTAAGTCCCGCTCTTCGGTAGTGTGTGACTGAATTATTACAATAATTCCTTATTATTAAAGGTTTATAATTAAAATTAATTTTTTGAGTGTTGCACTTAAACATTTGAATGTTTAATCACATGGAGATAAAGAGTGTTACGGCAACAATTCCGGTACGAGCTATTATACATGATAATATGGTTTAATATTAAAACGTCAGCGGTAACCGTTTTGTAGAACGTTAAAATATTACCTACTACGAAATTCCGAGAGCACTAAGTTCGCTATCAGTTTTGTGTCACAAACCGAGACGAATCTATACATATAGTTCAAACGTGCACCTACCCAGAGTATGCTTTGCGTAAAACCGATTACGTAAACGTGGATTTTGGGTGAAAAACGTATTTCTACAAATTAAGCCTCCAGCGAGATCAATGTGAATCCCGCAATATACCTGGTGCATGGGTGATTTTAAGGGAGTATAACGCTAAACTACCCCTTGCACTTTGGAAAAACTTGATAATGTTATTATAATGATGAGAAGTAACGGTTAGTTCAATCTAACCTTTTATGTGGAATGAATTTAATAATGTACATACATGGAAATAAGCTAATAACCTCAGTAGTTGAATATCGTTATATAATAATTATTATAATACTAAAACATATAAAAAACTAATATAAAAAAAATTTAAACCTCTAAATCCGGACAATATTTACCGCTGAAAGAGGGTACAGTTTGTAGAAACTTTGTAGTTGGTTTCCAAAAAAAGCTCCGCTGTTGGGAGGTGTCCTTTACGGGAGATTTCACTATTCGCTGTATTATACAGCTCAGAACTTAATAAACTTAAAAAGTAATAAATACGCATGCATAAGCGCTTAAATAGTACAGTTAGTATGCTTAAAAAAATATACTAACCTATTTTTTTTTTTACTCACGATTTTCATGCGTACAAATATTTTTTTTTGTTAAATCGGACTTTAAGTGCCTATACAAAAAAATTGTGGGTACGTATTTTTAATATTTTTTAACTGTTATTGTAACTATATATTAGAAACGTTGAACCTAATAAATTTTCACGCTTTTTCACCCAAAAGAAATAAAATTATTGACATTTATAATAACTAAGTAAAACTAAAAAAATTGAAAATTCCATATATCCGCTAGTATTCAACTCAAAACGAGTCAAAATATCTTGAAAATGTTATCGGGGATAGAAAATGAAAATATAAACATTCAGTATAAAATGTTCATGTATCTATAGTCATTTGTTTTGAATTATTACAAAATAAGGAAATCGTTACATGAAAAATCGGATGAATATCCAATATTGTAAATTATGAACTGCAAATGCTCATGAAAATTTAATTTTATATTCTTGTAGACATTTTTTTTGGTAAAGGTAGACAAACTTGTGAGAAATCTTGTATTATATTTTTGAAATTTTAGATTTAAAAAGAAAAATTATTATGAATTTCGAACTCAAAATAATTTGCACATTTTCGTGATTTTTACGTATTTTGTCAATATTTAAACTTTAAATGTTCATAAAAAAAATTGTGACTATGCATTTTTAATATTTTTAAAATATAATTGTAACAATAAGCTAGGAGCCTTGTTTAAAATTTTCAATTTTTTTTACCCAAAAATAAAGTTTTATTGACATTCGTAGAAAAAAAAACTAAAAATATTGAAAACTGTATATCATGTCCGTACAAATTTCAAAATAAATAAAAATTTTTTGAAAACTGTATCGTGTATATAAAAATGTTTCAAATAAACAACCAGTGTAAATTTAATTTCATGTATCTACGGTCATTTTTTTAAGTTACAACAAAAGTCAAAATTGATTTTGTCGAAAACTAGTTTTGCGTAAAAATTCCCGTTTTTCTTTTATTTTTATTTGGTTTTTCCCTGTGCTTTTTAAAACTATCGGAAATTTTAATTTTGACCCCCCGAATGCACCAATTAGATTCACTTTCCCATCAAACGAGATAATGTTGAAGACAATTCAAGCAGTTACTACCCCAAACGGTGATGACAGACACAACAATAAATTCAAATTAGATCAGAAATGACCGACAATATTGTTATGACAACTAATAATTGTATACAATATGGGAATTTAAAAATATTGTTTTCAACTACTGCACTTGACCCGTTTATAAAATTATATAATTCTCGTTATTTGTATGTACATATTATATTATAAGTATACATTTAATTATGCATACATTGGTTGTAAAACGTGGTATTATTAGTATACCAGTGTTTGGTTCTCGGTCGCATTATAATAATTAGATAATATGATAATCGGTGTATTTTATTACGTCCGTACAATAATAAACACATTGTACGTGGATTGTGTTGGATAACATTATTATTATAAAGCATAAAATTAATTTCTAATTTTCTAACAAAGGCATTGTATCACCCTGCGGTCCTTAATAATTACCTACCACCTAAATCGTATTAATCCGCAATATTGCTATTTTGTTTTATGTACCTATTATTATAATAGCGGTCCGAGATTGCAGCTGTAACCATTAACCAAACTGTAAAAATGTAAATACTGTTTTTTTTTTTAGTTGTTGTTGAATGTGTACTATTAATAGTAATCATTAAAATAATATATCAACATTGATTATATTATGTAATAGTTATTAGTCAAAAATCAAAACGCTGTTTAAGATAAAACAATAAACTTAAAAACATTTTGTACAACTAAAAACAAACCTTAGACCTAACTATATCCAGCACTTCTCTAAAATGATATACCTAACACGATAATTCACTGAAATTTTGTCCGCTATTAGGAGATGTTTGTCGTTATGTTCGTAGAGTTTTCACTGTATTCTGTATCTAAAAATGTGATCTATTTTATCGTTTTTGTTTTAAGATTTTAACCTCTGTTTTACCATCTAATCCCCTCCCCGACGTGCGTCCAACTTTTTGGACGCATTCCTCTCCTACCCCTATGTTTTTTTTTTATCTCAAAACCACCCTTGTTTTGGTGCTCCTACAGTGCACATATATAAAACAAATTCAAAGTCATATTGTTAGCCCGACGGAAAAACCATCGAAAAAATAATATTATTAATAAATTATCTCCGTTCAACCGGAGATATAGTCGCGATACTCGTGGCTCCGGAATTCGTGCATCGCGAGTCGAGGTAAGCACCTATGTGTATATTATGGTTAATACCAGCTATACCTACCTACCTATTTATTATAATACGTTCCAAAACGATAAATATTATAACGCGTTGTTTTGGCGCGATTAATAACGGTCGTTGTCGCCTCGCGTCTTTGTACGTGTATAGGTATAGTTTCGAGGGTAGTATTATGCACGAAACGATTATTTATTCGAAGGAATGTGCTCCGGTCGGTCGGTCGCGGGCCCTCCGTCGTCGACGTCCCCATAATTAAAACTGGTCGAAAATTTGATATTACATTATTATTATTATTATTGTCATCATCTTCGTCGTTATTATTATTATTATTATTAATACGCGCGACTGCCGTCATACCCAACCCCATCGAACGGTCTACGCCACGAATACCCGGTACGTGATTTACGGTTAGCGCAAAAACATTGGGTAGGTATTACTACGAGTATTATTATTATTATTATTATTATTATTATATAAACGCGTCGGCGGACGGTAGAAATATGCACATCAGATTTCGCGCATTCATTATCCTTTAGACGGTATTTGTCAACGGCGGCACACAATATGATAAATAGGAAACCGACGAGATATCGTTGTAGACTTGTAGTCGCTGTCGTCGTTGTCGTCTCGTCGCCGCCGCACGTCGTAACCGTATACGCGGTTATAACCAACCCTCTGGCGAGGTTTTGCGCCGCGGGCACTCGACCGACTTTAATTCGTAGCCGTTATTTATTTTTTTATCCCTTACGCGTGTATACAGGGTGTCTCACCAAGCATGCTCACCCTCGTGTTATTACTTTACAAATGTATTTGTTCAAATTATGATTTTTGAAATTTTTAAATATACCTACCTACTCAAAGTTTATATTTTAAAATTAATGAATTTTTCTGTACTACTTAAGGAGTATATACCATGGCGATACAAAAGTCTATTTTTCAAATGAAAAACCCTTTTTTATTGTAATTTATTTAATGGATAATTTTTTTGAAAATTTTGATGTAGGTGCTTAATTTGAATGAGTAATTTCTTAGATATTTAAATATTTAAATGAAATGTAAATTTCAGAAAAATTATCCACCATATAATTGGGGTGTTTTAATTTGAAATATTTTCTTTCAGTAATACAAAAAATCTCAAGAAATTGAAAATAAGGTCTTCAAGTATATTTGAAAATTCAAAAAAATGAATAACTGTACTAATGAAGAAAAAAAGGGGTTGAGCATGCTCGGTGAATCACTCTGTATAATATGTTTATAATATTTACGATAACGCACACCACCGGTCGACCGAATATAATATATTATTCTGAATAAATTCTAGTCGCAATAATTTTGCATAAACATCGTAATAACACGCCGCCCGCCATGTCACCGCCGCCGGTGTGAGCGTCGCCGAAAATGTAAAAAGGAAATTCCTGTCACCGAACAGCTAGCAGCCAACCAGTGTGTGTTGTGGTTAGCGGTTAGCTGAAGGGGCGAGGGGTGGACGTCCCTCTCTCGGAAATTACAAGATAAATGCAAAACTAATTGGTTATTTAACAATTCAAATTTCCGTAAAGCTCCAAGACTTTTCAGGAAATAATCATCCGCGGTGACAGTTGTTGGTGTATTATATGCCTTCGTCATCTACGCGCATCGCGGTCAGAATTATTAATATTTTAATGGCGAGGCAAAATAATTTATAAAATGTGATATTTTCAACAGGGATAAATAAATATATTAATCGTGAAATCTTCAGCCAACCGTTTTTATTGAGTCTTACAAATTATTATTAAATCTGTTTATATCAAAACTGTCGATAATATTTACCGTTTCTGGCATTCTGAGTGTTAAAACCGTAATTTTTAAATAAAAACGTTGACGTTTCGAGTGGGTACCTAAAGATTATAAATCATCTGTGTAATTAAAATCCTGTGGGATGGTTTTCGTATGGCAAATAAAAATAACAACACGTCATAATTATGCATATTATTAACAGTACTCGGATGTTGATGCCCTATACAAAGTCATCTGTGACATAATAATCACAAAAATGTTATAAAAAATAAAAAAATAGCCTAAAAATATTATATTATTCAAATGATCTTAAATAAACAGTCATCAAAATGTCAATATGCATACCTGCAAATTTTGAAAAATATTAAAATATAATATTTACAAGTAACAAACTCGTAATTTTTTTTTTACGTTGTCATAAAATAAAAAGTAAAAAGTGCCCTAAAAGTTATTGTTACAAACATGAAGAAAAAAATACAAAAAATTAATTATATTATTGATTCGCATTTTATTAAAACACATTTTAAGCTTGGAGACCATCGTCTATGATTTCCCATAAAAATGTGCAAAAGTTATTGACTTCCTGGTCATAGTTGTAACTTATAAAATATTTTGCTAAATTGCTTACACTGCCGTAAAGTCGTTCTATTGTAAATAATAATACTGTCAACGAAGAATAAAACGTCTCCACGATATACCTAAATCAAAACACCGCAAATACAACATATAGTTCAACAATTGAATTATTTGAAATCTACGAGACTAAACAGACGACGACAATCTGTTATTAATATTTGATGTTTAGGTACCTTTATGTACACCCATGCGGTGAAAACTTCTGAAACGGTGGTACGACCGGTTTATGTGTTGTGGTCTGGGATTATCAATATTAAAAATCAAATCGATGTCACATCAAACGAAATAGTTTCCGTTACGTCGGTCGATGAGGTATGATGAAAACGGCGGCCAAAAGTGTAGATGTGCCACCAGACCGTACTAATATTGTATCGTTTGCTAAGCAAACACCGGAAAAGTTGCCACTGGCTAATACGGTATCATTTGACAGTAGCTGTTTACCGGGTCTGCGTCGGAATGAAACGATGTCGGTTTACACTGCGTGAGGATTTAGGCTGTAATCTCGGAATTACATTGATTCGTGATTTTTTTTTCGTTCTTACCACCATCTTATCGGAACCCTAACCTTATTGATTAGAAATTGAACATCTAACTAACCGAAAAATAATGACTCAAAGAACTACACATGATGCAAACACTTCCCCCCAAGACGCACAATCACGTACCAACACGATGATTAATCGTCAACACTTTCAAATTCGAAAACAACAATCCCAGCCATGAACCCACCACAGTTTTTTGATTTCATTGTTGACGAGCTGATTAATTTTTGTGTGCCTGGCAGTTTGTCAATCATCAGACTGATTTATGATTAGGTTAAGTTTATATGGTATGTAAAAAATTTAGCCACCCGTTGGGTGGTAAAGGATTCTAATCAAAAAAAATTTCCTATCTACGGGATCATATGCATTTTGTTTAGAATCATCTAAGTACGAGAAGAACGACTAAATTTGTGTTCAATTTGTTTTTGGTTTTTATCAATCCCGAGCATCGGCAACTATGGCCATTAGCATTTTGTAGGGAGATTACAGTTAGCGACTACGTGTATGTGGGGCAAAGATTTGCCACTGGTCACCCATCCAGAAAATTAATTTTTGTATTTCCTATAATACTGTTTATTGAGTGGTTTGAATGTGAAAGAGAAGTAACTCTAAGCCTAAGTCAATTTTCGATATTTTAATTATTTTAATCTAATAAAATCAATAGATAATTCAAATTAAAAAAGTAAAATATCACACATTTTAGAGCTAAATATTGGACGTTGAAAGTAAAATATCGAAAATCGACTCATGTACAACCCTAGATAAACAGACTATAATTATTATCTAAAATGTCCATAATTAGTGTTCGTACTCGTTAAACTATGTTATCGTAAATACGAAACTGAATTTCAATGCTTCACTAAAATTCACATATTTTATAATAATTACTGAGTAAAATAGCTTTCAATATTGACATGTACGTGCACGTTCGGAAGCCTCAGCTCCTCTTTGTATTTTATACACAGTAACTTACTCTAATTTACTATAAGAGAAATTTACACGACCCGCACGCACAAACACTAGCACTGAAAATGTACGATATATAACTTCTTAGAAACGGTCGGTATTGATACCCTTCAGCATTGTAGTAGAGTTAGTTAGTATTTTTAAAATATGTATTTTCCTAACTACCAATTTTATATTCAAAATACGTATGTAGTGGCTATTATTCAAAAAATATCAAGTATAATGCAACTTAATACAATTTACAATGATTTTAATAAAACTTTCGATAATTTATATTTAACCAAGAAAATTGTAATTCCGCTCTCATTTATATTTGACCTATAAAAACGAATAATTTATCGTGTATTTTATAAATTGATTACGATTTAATCATAATAATATTATAAAATTGTAAATTATAAAACAGTGCATTAAACATATAATATAACAATTTAATTTAGTTATTATTTATTTTCGAGAAATGTTGAGGATATTTACTGTTTTATTTAGAACTAACTTAATTTATGATTTTAAAACTCCATCTCTTAATACAATTTCCGCATTCATTCGCTTCAGTTAATGTAAATTAAAATACAATTAGCGAGTTATTTTTTTCTTGTTATATCAGAACATAAAACAATGTAAAGTCCACCAATTTCATAAATTTCAGTATGCATCTTATGCTGCACCACACCGCTAGCCATTACCTACCGACGAAAGAAAATATTGTAACTAAAACACATTTTTTTTTATTTTACTTTATTGGCAGAGAACCAAAAGAATGGCTACACCAAATGCACGGTCTATTAATTTTATTACGCTCTCATAGGTCGTGTGTTACGGTGTTTGTACGTATAATTTTTACACTCATTCAAAGCAAAAATGTTATCGTAAGAATAGCAAAATAATAATATCGCAGATGAAACGGAAATTCGCAAAAGCTAAAGATCCATTGGGTAACATCATTGACTTACAAAATCACTCGGTGCAGACGACTACGATGCAATTCGATTTTAACGCTATTTGCGTTGATTGGATTGTAACTTATGTTAGGTTGGATTGGCCTAAATGGCAACTTCCGACCAATACTCGATAGCTGTTGATCGATAATTTTAGAAATTGGAATTGATAATAATTTAGAAACAATGACTGTAAGCTGATATCAAAATAGCCACTATGATTGTATACAGGGTGATTTTTTAATCATGCATAATATAATATTCAAATTCTGATTTTTGGAATTTTTAAATAAACTTAAAGTCCTATATATTTTTAGAGACTTGATGTATCAAAATAAAAATTCCAGCGAATAGTTTTTGAGCTGTATATTTAGATGTACTAAAATGATAATATGTAATTAGTTGTAACGGGTTAAATAAAAATAGGGGCTAAAATTATTTGAAAATGTTATTGATAAATATATATCTGTCTATCTATATGAATAATTTCTAAAATTAATTAGAGTATAATAAATAATACAGTAATACATAATATAGTATTATCCCATAATGTTTATATTTTTTGTAAAACGTAAATTTTAAGGATTGTTATTCTTAAACAAAGATTATAATAACTCTGAAACCACTCAATAGAATTTTAATGAATATCATCCGATAAATAACTTGCAGTAAAAAAAGGCGGTTAGGTCGTAATTAGAATAAATTTACTATTGAAGGAAAAATGGGTATAAGCAATAAGCATGCTCAAAAAATCACCTTGAATATCCTTATTGCTTAACCAGTATTCGTCGCATGACCATATACAATTATAGATTATAATTCAACATCGCAATTGTCTTTCATCAGAGCTCAGGACGTCTTTACGCTGCAGACACACTAGAATGGTGAACATTCTGCGTAAGCCTACAAACGGTTACTTGTTGCTTGACCGAACACCCTCCACCCATTACACGGTCACTGTTAGGCCACGGATGATTTTCCGAGTGAGAAAGAGAAAGGGGTTTAGAGAATTTTTGAACGAGAGAGAGAGAGAGTAAGAGAGATTAAAAGAGAGATAGAGAGAGAGTAAGAGAGTGGGAGAGAGGGAGGGAAGAAACGATAATTTATAGCTCTCTGCGTGGTTTTGGATGATGGCGTCGTCGTTGTATCCTTCCAGGTTTATCTCGTTTGTACCAATAATATTATAATCCTTTGAACTTTTAACTAAGTACGAGTATTATTTACCTCGCGTTCTCAGCTCCTAATACCAAGGACCTTTCGAATTCTCCGACCGTATTCTCCACGATCATTTTCCAATAGTCAGGCAAATCAAAAGTCTTAGTGTTACTTTAAACACTGTGCGTGTGTATGTGTGCGTGACGACGGTTGAATACTCTTTCGTATCAGATTCACAATTATCATTATTTTATCAGTATTATGGCTACAAACTGCAAGTGGAATAAATTTAATGCACTAAGTTCGTGCTATAATGAAATGTTGTTTGCATAATTTTCAAATGATATATTAAGCGTTTCGTCATGTTCACCTAGAATAATATGCAAATACTTAAGTATGTTTACTGCTAGTCCGCTCTTCGCTCCTTCGTTTAATATAGTTAAATAACAAGCTAATTTAATTTTTACCTTAAGCATCTTTCAGTTATAACGACGACGACGGCAACCATGTTTAAGTTCTTGATCTTAGCGACTAAACAATAGAAAACAATAATATTATAATCATATTAATATAACTTATATTTATAACAAATTACGAAAACATACATCTATATACCTACCAAAACTCATCAGAATATTACGGCGTCGGTTATATGAATAATGAAATACTTACGTTAAACTTTGGACGGTTACATACACACGATTATGCCATGAATGATATTATTCCATGATATTTTAAATCGATTGATTAAACCTTCGTAATCATAACGTGCTCGGGGATCGTAAAATGTATACGCAACTAGCTTATAACTCGAATTTCCAAATGAAAAAATTCGAAGTTACGTGTATCTTAGTTCACGGAAAAATCGTAGTCTGTGTATCTCGTGCTGTGAAATAATTTGACATAGATGCTAGATTGCACATAGCGGATCGAATTTATCAATTTGCATGATTTTAACATGGTCCCAACTTCTCTCTACACATTTCTGCAGTCATCTCTAGAAATAATATGTAAGGTTACCGTAAAAATCAATCAAATAGCTTTCAAGCAAATAACCTACAAACATACATTTGGTTTTAAGATACTATGGTTGTTTTAAGCGAGGTCATTTAAATGTGACGACGGTTTAATGGATGCATTTTTCTCATCTACCCGGGTAACCAATGACAAGCATTCTTGTAAAAACAATTAATACTAATTTCTTCTTTTACTATCATAATCTGAAACCATTTATAAACGAAAAAACAATTTTCAATTTCCATCGTGAATCTCGAAAACAATTGTTGTGCGATCGTCGCTTTAAATTTTGAATTTTGGAAAATCCTTTCTTAATTTAATAAAGTTCCTAAATCATGGTGTACTAGAACGAAGGTAACGTGAAGATTTAAATTCCCCAGCAATAATAGTTTAGGGCCGAAACTTTAGCCTCTATGTTTTTCAACCAGACAGTCAATTCCAGCCCGTTTGAATAAAATATAATTTATAGCTTTATATTATAATATTATATTCTGAAAAAAAACTTGATTGTGACTTGTCAATACATTGACCTAAATAATATGGAGCTGTACATAAAATACAAATTATATCTATAATAGTTTAATATTTAGGTACAGCGTTTCATATTATAAAAGCATGCCACACTGTGTTCAATTTTATTTTATTTAAAGAGCTTAATAACGCTATTTGATTTAACCTTTTATACTACCCCTACAGACAATATTTTAAAACAATATATTATGTTAATTCGTTAATACAAACGGTAACGTTTAAAACAACTGTTATTACACTATACCTACATATTACTATTATGCGTATTATTCGTATATCCGTTAATTGTATTTATTACTATTATTATTATAGAGCTAATAAATAATATTATATGACTACACCTACTATCACTATTTACAACAATAAATTACATTATTATTCGCACTGTAAAAAAAAATAAAAACTGTTTGTTACTGAAATAAAATATGTGTATAGGTACCCGGTTTCATTTTTGAACAATGTAAACGGTGTTGGCTTAACGCAAAACAAAACACGAACAACTTTACAGACTTTACAACTATGTATAAATAATAATTATGTAAAAGGTGTAACGATCCAATAATAATATTATTATTATTATTATTTGTATACCGTTACGTATTTGTTAGGTACCTACGTTTTTTTTTTTTACCCCAACGGCTACGTCAAACTATTGTTTTACTAACGTAATTATTTTGGTAAAATTTAATAATATGACATTGCCGGGTTCTTATGAGCGGTTTTTCCTATGGTTTTTACTCAACCACGGGTTACCTTTAATTCGACTTTATTCGCAAAATAACACAATTATAATATTAACGGTCAAAAACCGTATACATGTCGGTCTGCAGGGTCGTATTACATTTATATGCTGTGGGATACGAAACGACGTATACATAGGTGGTGAACGGTGTGGGGGTTTAAAAAGGATGGTAAACACCCCCCAAAGTCACATATTATTATCACCCCCGGATTATAATTGGGTCAATTCGTAATATGCAATATTTTAAGTTGTCGTTTTTTTCAATATTATGAAAAGATTTTGTATCCATTTAAATTTAAATTTAGTTTTTATATAATAATCCGTCTATACTCGAGCGTTCAGAAATAAATGATCTTGTCTGAATATCTAATAATTATTATTGTTCACTATTGAACAATGTGTTATTTGATATTTGACTCTTCACATTTCATGCATACGTCTTATATAAGTACAGCAGTAATAGTCGTAGTGTGTTTATAATTCATGTGCACTATAAGCTTCTATAAAGTAGTCGAACATTAATTAAAAATAACTTATACACCCGTGAAATGGGTCACTGTGTACAGTTTGAACATAAACGGCCATCTTAAAATTACAGTCTAAGTGTGACTATGCGAGTACGGTATTATACAAGTGAGTAGATACATATTATTATTACAGTTCCAAACACCGAACGGTATGGTCGGAGATGTGAGCTCGGTACAATTTACCAATATTTTTTTCCTATATATTTTTTTTAAAGTATGTTGAATCGAGTGTCGCCTCATCTCAGTCGTTTTCTTGTGCGCAGTCACGTTATTAAGAAGTATTGACGTCCTCCGGTTTATTAAGGGTCTGACACCTAGCCGGTAGATTTTTAGTACCAGAACACGTCAATAGAAACATTTCTCACGCTCTGAAGAGTAGCCGGATTTTGTTAATTTTTAAAAAATAAAAAAAAACAATGTACCACTTAAATTTACCTACAATTTTTTTACGGTAAGACTCCCACACTAATTAAAAGTATGACATTAGACGTCACATTATAATAGTACGATGATATACATATAATATAATGAAACCTTCCAATGTGGACAGTTTTATTTTTGTGAGCAAACTATACACTGTACCCTCTGAATAGCGGACACCTACGAATGCGGACAAAATTTCAGTGACTGAAAGGATTCCGTATTAATATTAGACGTTTCACCTTAGATCCGGGGGGGGGGGGACCGAAAATTATCTCTGAGGGATTTTCTTCAACCGTGGTCGTAGACCGAACGCTAAACCGGAGTTTTTCCCAGCGATTTCATTAGGGTGCAATTCCATTAGCCATCCACGCAATTTTGTACATACAAGGACCGCACCGCGTCACTGCGGCAACGTTATCGCGATTGAACAGGACGAAGGACGAAAGGAGCGCATCGAACAGTTACAAAGATAAAACGCGTCCCGTCGTGCATACGTATTTTACGCACTCATTGCGGTCGCGAACCACGAGGCTTGTTTGCTAGCATGATTGGAGTGCTTTTCACCCGATCGATTTGAATGCGCAGCGCACACGAGACTTAATAGACAATAATAATAACAGTAATAATTTTTTTCCTTTTTTTTTTCTGTTTTTCACAGAGAGGACAATAGGCGCAATGGAAAATGTTCGTGTCGTCCTTCCATTTTGAACTGTAAGGTTCATGAAAGACGCGAGTACGCGACTATAATACTCCTCTCTTGCAAAAATTACTATTTCCCCATTTTAACCCACATCACACTGTATCTTAAAATCGAAAAAATCTGGCCAAAACTAAAAAAAATTCTATTTATTTTTAACATTCATTTAATTAAGTAATATCATACTATTATAATGATATCGTGTTTTTCTGCGATTAATTACATATTTAAACCCATTTTATGTTAATTTTAGATTCTGAGCGGAGCAATGAATGTATTGATTTTATCATGCGTGTGTTTTTTTTAAATTTTTAAATTTTCTTAATTTTCTGTGTCTGCATACACGATAAGTAGTCGAAATAATGCTGAAAAGTTTAACTTCAGTATCTTTTCTGAGGAGATAGTAAATCTATTTGACGAATTAGGGAGGTTAAGATTTAAAATTCTTAGTGTATTTTCTAAAATCGCCGAAAAAAGTGGGAATTTTTAAACAAAATTTTATATAAATGTATAACAATTAACTGTATATTTAAAGATGATGACTTCCCATAAGGCTCTGATATCAGATATTCAATTCACAGACAAATATTTCACAGATCACATTGTCACTTTATAACATTGAATCCTCTGAATACCGGACATTCTCAGCCACTGAAACTTTGTCCACTATTCTGCAGATGATAAAGTTTATAGAAAGGCTGTAGTTTGTTACCGTTGTAAATAACCAGCTATTTGGAAGTGTCCGCTATTCAGAGGCGTCCATTATGAGAGGTTTCCACTGCATTATGAAAATTGAATAATTTTGAGACAGTGCTTTCCAAAATGTTGAGCGTGAAGTATTATGGGCAAACCGAACGCAATTATTTTTAGGCAAAAAGAGGAAACTACTCCATCGTAATATTATTGTTTGGTGGAAAAGAGGAAAGTCATTTTTGTGCGAAAGAAGTAGTGGCCCGCTCGCTTCCGAGGGGACTGGGTCGATTGGAATAAGGTCGCGAAAAATAATTCACTCTCCAAAATATATATCATACATATATACAGTTTGTTGGTGCAATGTGAGGTGGGTACTCGTGAAGGATCTATACTGAAAACATTCAGGTGTCAAGTGGTGGTGCTCCAAACGGGCGAAAAGGGTTACAGGTAAAGTCGCCCTTGACGTTGTGTTTTATTCGTTTTTTTTCTCGAAATTTAACAATATATTTGCTGGATTTCGACGGATGACCGTAACTCGTCGACCCTGTCACCGATTTCGAGACGACGCGCACAAAACAAATATCAAAGACGTTCCTATAATATTACTATTGTCTTATACCACGGTCCACGAGCGGTGGTTACGTACAACAATTTTTTTTGCAAGGAATAAGCGTGGACTCGTGTAATACTATTGTATTTATTGAACTATAAGCTTGTGAGCATGATTTATTCGGTTACAGTCGTAATTTACAATAGACCACATTAACATTATAATATAATTATATATTATTCTTCATGACTATTATTAATTTATAACGAAATCACCCATAACAGACACCTCCGAATAGCGGACGTTATTTTGAGAACAGACAATAGACTTTCTACAGGCTGAACTCTCTGATAGCGGACAACATTTTAGTGTCTGTGAGGGTTTGGTATTTAGATATTTTCTCTGTAGACATAATATATTCTATATCACAGATCCTAATACTTATACTTACAATGTTACACATTTAAAATGTCGTGTTCGTAGTTTTGAGAACTTTCGTTAACTATAGTACAATTTTGTTATGTATCAAATAATATCTTCATAAATTCACCATGAACATTCATTGAACAGTATAGAAGTAAGCTGGCGTGGATCTAGAAATTAATAAAGGGATTAATAAAGGGATGGACTGGACTTAAAAATGTACTCTAAGTACATAAAAGCATAGGCATCACGCATACATATTATATTATAATAATAACGAAATTACCTTTTATTACTTATTATATTACATAATTACGTATATGCAATACTGAAATATTTTTAAGTATTTAAGGTCTAAGGAGAAGGGCTGACGCCCCATAGCCCCCCCCTTATATCCGTGCCTGAAAGTATGATGAAAACTTTGTATTTTAACTATGTAGTCGAGATGAAAATTAAAAATATTAAGTAGTGTGCCTTACTTGATCTGATGAGCGATTCTAAATTTAATGAAAATTATTAAATTACTATATCTTGTGATTACAATATTTTGTATTTTAATAGAAAATTAAGTCTAACGAAGCGTAAAAGAAATTATTAAACTGTTGTTGATGTATTAATATAACATGCCATGTCCTCGCTTACAACAATATTAATATTATAAATTTGTATCATGCTCATCACACATTGTATGCAATTTTCTTCTGTAAGTCCGACCACAAATTACGTGGACGTCTTTAGCACTTTGGTGAACAATTTTACATATTATAATTCAACAAACATAATCGACATCGAGTGGTGTACCGCAATGTTTAATTCTGCCATATTTATTAATAATTACTATGCATATCAATTCTTACATAATATCAAAATTATCCTTGTTAAGAATTCTCCGAGGAACCTATAAAAAACGATGGTTATGTCCAACCACTGAGGTGGTGAATGAACACACACATAATAGCGTCGTCCAAAAAAATAATATGTTTAATAAACAATATTCTAACTCAATACCAAACAATTTTTTTGGTAATTTAAATTAATTTATCATTCCCATCACAATGCCTGAAAAAATTTAATAATATTAAATGAATAAACAAACAAACATGATCTACAGTGAGTGCTGTTCGGAAAAGCGTCTTTCATCCATATTTATTGGTTATGCATGCAATGTCTTACATATTATCAAAAGTGTCCTTGTTAAGACTTCTTCAGAGAACCTACTGATGGGTTGGTATGGCTCCTCTCTCCAACATACGTGCAAATAAGGGGAGGGTTTGGAGGCTAAGTCCCCCAACAATTTAAATAGCCCCTCAGATATTCCTACACTTTTTAATCTTATTCAATATTATTATAGTAGGGCTGAAACTCCCTCCTCTCCAAATCTCAAATGCTATTTGCTCATTTTATTTCTCACCACTGAGATGATTGATGAACGACCAAAGGTTTAGAGCAGTATTATAGGGACACGCATAATAACGTCGTCATAAAAAATATTATGTTTAGTAAAAAATGCCAACTCAAATAACCAATTTCTATTGGGCAATTTAACTTGATACATCATAACGCCTGCAAACATTAAATAATATTAAGTGAATAATTTTACTTCGGAGTATAAAGCCCATAAATTACGCGTATATATAACACCTCCACCACATAATATACCGTTGCGTTCTATTTGTATATTTTAATAACGATAGTAATATATAATGCAAACATCTTATCGATAAATAAATTATTGTAATTATTGCAATAGTACGTTAAACTTAGTCATGCATACAGTTTATTGCGTCATATTACCAAAAGTTTCCTTGTTAAGACTTCTCCGGAGAACCTACGCACAATGATGGGTTAATAATGTGGCTTCTATGTCCAACGTAGAAACAAGTAAGGAGGGGCTGCTTTGGGGGCTAAGTCCTCACAATATTTCCAATAGCCCCCTCAAACATTTCATGATATTTGTCCCTTTGATGTCCAACCACTGATATGCTAGTAACAGCACACGAATAATAACGTCATCATAAAAATTGCCAACTCAAATAACTAATTTCTATTGGGAAATTTAAATCGACTCATCGCACACATCATAACGCCTGCAAACATAAAATGATATTAAATGAATAATTATATTTTGGAGTATAACGCCCATAAATCACGAGTATAATATTATATAACACCACCACTACGTCATAATACACCGTTGCGTTTTATTTGTATATTACAAATTATAACCATAATAATAATAATAATAATAATATAATATTATGGAAACGTTTTATCGATAATTAATAAACTATTGTAATTACAATAATGCGTTAGAACTTAGACTATATTTGCGTGAACGCTATACGGATAACGTGCACCCGAAACTGTTCCGTACATGGTATATCACACTTGTGCACTTTTGAATGCTCCACGACTCATAAATCTTAAATATTCGTGCGAATAATATGTGAATATTTTATGCGTTTAAACCGACCGAGGCGGTAATATTTATAGGATAGGTTTGCGAGTGATATTATACACAGTATCGTAATAATATTATTATCGTTTGGCGAAGAGAGATTGCCAAAATGTAAAGGTGAAAAGTATACGAAAACCACCGAAATATGATGCAATGGTTAGCACCGATATTAAAACATCGACTTGAACAATAATATTTTATTATGTCCGACGACGTTTGAACAATTTTCAATAATTCTCACACGTTTTGTTCCTAGCGATAAATCTGATAAATTCTAACAAAATTTGTGTACTAAGGAGAAACTACTATTGTTTGAATTTTGAATAAAACACATAAACATTTTCGAAAAAGTTATGTACATAATAATTTTATTTACCGTAAAAAAATGGGGATCTCCAGAAAAACATATGTTTATACGCCACAGGACACTCCTTAAGTAGTACAAAAAAAAAATCAAACATTTGAAAAAAAAAATAGTCCTTGATTAAATTAATTAATTATTTTAAGTAGAAAAAAATGACAGTGTGCATATTATGCCTGGCGAATCATTCTGTATATCGTTGTTCCATGTTTCAATATCGTCTTTTGAATAATATAACGATTGCTATGTAGGCATTATAAATTGCGCAGTAACATAATATTATAGTAATAAAATAATAACGATACGTTTTTACAACGAAACGAACTAAACGATCAAACGTTGTACATTTTTACGCTCATGAGCGATCACACACTATCGCGATCAACCATACATACGAGTACTTACCTTTTTCAAAATGTACGCCACCGTTTCGACCATTACTTTGTCGTTAATGTATAATGTTCATAATCGTTTTAATTTATAATGCACACAAACGTCCCAACAATTTGTGTTTGTTAATAACATTATTATTATTATTATTATTATTACTATTTTTACGCACGGCTGACGATATAATAAAAAATAAACATTTTTTTTCATTCGTTGTATGTTATGTTCAAAGAAAGCGTGTCCACATGAGTAGAATTCGGTTGTATCGAAACGTTACGATTTGTATATATCCACTGCAATCGATACGATATTTTAAATAACGGTTTGTACCGATATTATACCTGATACCCGACTTCTGTTATAATATTACCTGTATCTATTGATTTGTTCAAATCGAAAGGAGTCTTAATGTACCACGTACTTATGTCGGTTTTGTAGTAATATAAACGATTAAAATAGTGATGTGGATTTTTTGTAAAAATATATACGGTAAAATTGGTAAACGTTTATTAAACATTGATTTATAGCAGAATCTCTCAAAGTGGGCGATAGCGCTGTATTTCGCAATATTATGCGAAGGAGGCAAAACAAATATAAAATAAATCAATTGTCTTGATATCTTTAATCTTTATTATAACATGAAATTGAATAAAAATATAATTAGATTTAGATTAGAACTTAAAGATCTGCCCGGCTAGCTCAGTCGGTAGAGCACGAGTCTCTCAACCTCTGGGTCGTGGGTTTGAGCCCCACTTTCACATACCCATCTCTCTATGGTACACAAAATAAAGTGACAGTTCACACTATTGAATAACATTTATTGTACACAAACAAACACAAAAATATGAACCTCTCGCTCGAGGACTGACATTACCCTTCTATCGTGGTGCTTACGTCCTTAATTAGTATTTTACAAAGTGCTGGCTCAGCTCATTAGCTTCGTTGGCCTATTATTACGAATATAATACTGTCTAATATTTGTATTAATTAATTAGTTGGCGTATACAACAATACTGAATGTACTATCTTTTATAAACACTATAATGAATATAATAATATCATGTAGGTGTATGTATAACAAATATAGTAATGATAAAATCAAATTAACATTGTCTCTTTAACAAGTCTCTTTAATTGTTATAAATATTGTAATACATATATATATATATATATATATATGTATTATACAATTTTGTTTTAATATTTTTATTTTATTTTATTAAAATAAAAATGACCTTTGTGACCAAAAAATAAAAAAAACATATAGGAATAGAAATGTGGTATTTAACAAAAACCACAACGATTCATATCACTCATCGGTCATTTATGTTTTATAAAAATTCCTCCTTGTATTATAATCCTATTGTATTTATAAAAAATATAAAAGCACACAAAGTAAGTGGTCACTTGATTTTTAGAACGGTAAAAACATGTGCTCGGTAAATTTTTTTTTGTACATTTCCTAGAGACTCGTATCGCTGTCATGAAATCGCTAACATAATAATATAGAATTATTTAAAATATGATTATCATTTGGCGAATATATTTATGGACAGATTATAATAATATAATATGAAAAAAAACACCTTCAATGCACTTGTTATACTATATTTATTTTAAAGGTAAGTATTGTATTATCTACACTTTGAATGGAAAATATAATAATAATAATTAAGACCAAAAAAAATATAATTATAATAATCATGTGGTGGCGTATAGAAAAGCTTCGCTCAGCCAAAATATAAATAAATATAAAAGCCAAAATCGAAATCGACATGTCGTCGTGTGTTTGTGTGTGTGTGTGTGTGTGTGTGTGTGTGTGTGTGTGTGTGTGTGTGTGTGTGTGTGCGTGTGTATTATGTATATTGTACACACTGTATTTGACGTGTAAACCTCGTCGGCTGCAATGTCACTAATTTATTCTCGTTTTTGAGCTAAAAAAAAAGGGAGGTCTCAGGGCTGTGTAAGAAAACATATCTCTTAAGAGCTTTTCGAAAAGCAACACCACATTTGTGTACACACGCAGACACACACGCCCCGCCAGTCTACATCTCCTTTCGACTACTCCGACTTCCTAGACTTTTCTACTGGAATCGCACGCCACCGCAGAGACGTTTGCGAGAACTACATATTATTATAAAACCCGCGGTCTTGGCATGTACTACACGACTGTTTGATATTTCTCCGCTTTTTATTTAAGACATGCCTCGAGGCTTTCCGCGTCTCGCGCTTTTTTAATGGTCCCGGTGCATTAGGCCTTTGCATTAAATATAAGTAAAGCTCGACGGGCGTATAAATCTCTCCCCGACATCGGCGGCATACACACACACATAAAGGCCGTCGGACGGAGAGAGAGGTACGAATGAAAAGTTGTTTGAAGGAAACTTGACTTCGCAAAGAACTGCAGCGCGCGTTTGTGTGAAACGATCTTAAGTCGCCCAGTCACGCGTTTAAGTCGGTTCGACGGACGTAAAAATGAACGCATACCGTCGTTGCAGTCGTCGTACGCGGCACGACCTTTATAATATTATTATAAGACGAAATAGTATGAAGTTTTAAAGAACTCCGAACAAAGGATATGGTAATTATTATTATTATTATTATTATTATTATGAATCGACAGTGCGTGTCTTATAACGTGCGAATAGAAAATTTGATATTTTTATGTTAGACTAAATAAATACTAATTACTAAATAACACGACAAAGATACAGACGATACAGATTAAAAAAGTAAAATAAAAGTGTGTGTGTGTGTCAATATAAATGACACATAAGTGAATACTCAAATGAATAATATATTTTGTCTTTGATTGAAATTAAAATAATGCAATCGAACTTCATAGGTTGTTGGCTGTCGAATAACATGCTACACGCATTCAATATTAAAGCAACGGTAATTTAGAAAAACAAATACTTAGGTTATCAAGAAACATAATTTTATAACGAAATCTAAACACACGCTTATTTTTGACAACAGGACAAACAACTCTTATTCAAATTGCATTACGTAGCAACAATTACCTCGTTTTTCATTCCTACAAAATATTTTGATTTTTCAAAATGTGTATACGAGGGATCGAGCAAATTTGTATGATTGTATTCAGTCGATTAAATATTTAAGTTTGACGTTTAAAAAAAAAATTGTTAGAAATGTTAATCAGCCACCTGTCACTTATGAAGTACTCACTTCAAAAGCATTTAAAAAATATATGTGAATGAATTTGTGCAGATCGATTTTACAATTTAAAAATAACTATTTGATAACCTTTATTTTTTTACATTTGTTTTTTAATATTGGCAAGTAAAAATTAACTTTGAACAGCACCAACGTTGTAAAATCTTACCTAATGCAAACAATCGTCACTATAATATTATGTAAGGTAACTATGAAATAAAGTGAAGAAATAAATATCTTAAAATCAACAACCGTTACCAGACCGTACCGGACGGTCATAACGGGACTATAAGATGTTTTAAACTTATGTATAGAAACATAAATAAATTAGAACAGCTCACTCTGCAAGCGTGCTAATATCCTGGTTTGTGTACGTATTTTAATACAACGCAAAACCTACGATTCCTTATAACACAATTCAAAATTAATTATTTGATAACCTTAATATTTTGGTACTTATTTTTTAATACTGGCTTTTGAATAGAACTGATTTTGTAAAATCTACCCCAATACAAAAAACCGTAACTATGTAAGGTAACCACGATATAAAGTGAATAAATAAATATATTAAAATATAGTATGGTAACCAAGTACGGATAACTAACGGAATTATACAACGAGTAAAATATAAAATATTTTAAACTTAAAAGAAACCTGAAAACGTTAGGAGACAATCACACTGCAAGTGTGCTAAGTTTCCAGATTTCAAACGAATTTTAACAAAACGCAATACACTATAATTCAATATAATTCAATTCAAAAATAGTTATTTGATAACCTAAATATTTTGATACCTATCTTTTAATATTGGCTACTCTGAATACATTTTGAATAGTCACATTTTGATATTTTTTCTTAAAGCTGGCTTACGTGAATTTACTTCGTATAGAACCATGATTATAAAATCTTAAAACAAACATACTTATAACTTCTGTACACAGTACACTGATAACTAATGAACGGATGGACGGATGGACACCATGAGGGTATGGTAGTATGCTGGTGGTCTAAACTTTTGTTTAGAAATCTAAAAACGATACATGTTTTGAGAGAACCGGTCAATCTCAAGACTATATGATGGAAAAACATTATGCAGGAAATAAAGCTCAGTGACCATAATATAATAAATAATTTGAAGACTTTATTATAGCGTCGACGACAACAACTGTCGGTCAAAAACGCGTCGAGTAAATCCGACAATATAAAATGCATATTACGTGGCGTTTTATGAATATTCTGAACAATATTCAAAACAACAACATAAGGCAGCAGAAATAGTCCGTCGGCACTCGGCGCTCTATTATTCACATCCGGTATGCGTAACGCATTAATAATTAAAAAAGAAAAAAAACAAACAAACAAAAAGTGTGTGCACGCATTCGGACGTGAATTATTATTATTAACGTGTTTAATGGAAAACGAAAAAAAAAAAACAAAAAACATAAATTAAATTAAATATGTTGCACACAAAACGTTATTATATCACATCGTTAAGCGTTTTGTACGACTCTATAATGTGCGACGACTTGAAAACAAAAAATAAAAATCCAGAAAAATCGCTATGCCAGATAGTTGTAACCGCGTACGTCGTATTACAATAATAGTCACGATTAGGTCATGGATGTTACAAATTTGCTTGCAAAGATTGTGTGCTATAAAAAACGTCGGATTTGAGAGGAGACCGTCGTATGTCAGCCTATATTTCAGAGCTAATTTCATTATAATATTATTCTGTTTAGATATGTGAGTAAATCATCACAGTGGTGTTACAGTGGTATAAACTCATATCATAGGTGCCGAGGTATTATAGGCTGTAAACGTGTTGCGTGTCTCAAATACTGAACTGTGTCCCCCGTTTTTTTTTTTTGGTATAAAAATTCAGTTAATTTTCACCACTCTTAACTTTTCAATATTAAATATTATTATATAGTTGCAAACTATAATATTATACTATTGTAAGTGATTCACAAAATGGTGCATTATTTTTCGAATTGTTTTGATGATTCTCAACACTTACAACGATTCGGTCGTCTAATAATATATTTGTTCTACATTGGCATTTATCTTCAAAATAATAATCCAACCTGTATTTATAAGTAATATTATACCTTTAGTTGTTCATCAAAATATTTAACTATTGAAAAATTTAAAGTTATAAAATATAATCCTCCAAAATTGATTTCCAATCAATTTAAAAATTAATTCAGGAATCGTATATTAATATTTGAGATTATTTTTCTACTTACATAATATATACGAAAATAATGTTTTTGTCTTAATCATTTTAACTCGTAGGCACCGCAGAGTAATTGCCGGTTCTCTACCACTCCCGCCCTTCCAACCTACAGCCTGAAAACCAGCCCTAAGCTGTTATCAACTTGACATGTGCTGATGTGTGCAATGACATGCGGATGTATCGAAAACCATGTCGATCCATCACGACCGCGGGGCGAGATGACACTAAGTGCAACCATCCGACGACAGATTTTCGTCACGTAAATTATAAATAATATAGGTCAAACCCCATTACCGAAACGTGGAGGGGGTGCTTACCTGTTTTGCGCACCGGTAAAATGCTCTGCCAACAGTTTAAAAATAACAATATAGTAGTTAGAAGAAAAAATATTTTAAATGCACATGATTGAAAATATTTATGTTTTATTTTATCATATTATTTTGATCATGGAGGGTGTACCTTTACGAATTCCTGGTGGACGTTAAACAATAAAATAAATATTGTTTTGCTATAATAATATACGGATTTATTGAAAATAATTAATAAACATTGTAATATTTTAAGCATGCTCCTCCACTAACATTGTTCTCTTTAATAAAACATTTATTCAATTTTTGATTTGTATGAACAGATTATAAGAAGTGTCCTGTGTCGATACAATACCTTCTATTCCTGAAATGAGAAGTCCCCTTTTTTACTGAAAATTAATCAGTGGATGGTTCGCTTAAAAATTTGGATGTATCTAAATAAAAATTCTAATAAGTAGTGTCTGATTTTTTAAAATGATTAATGATTATACTAGATTTAAAAGTAGGTAATATTAGATGAAGTATTTATTATACCTGTATTAATTTTACAAATTATTTGTATTGGAATATCAATTAATTACTAATATTTTTAAACCATTAAGCCCCTATCACTTCTATGACTATGGCCATAGACAAATTAGTGCACAGAGTTAATAACTCAAAAACTACTTGCTCAGACTTTAATATTGGTAGGTAAATCGGAGTCCTCAAAAATTAAATGTTGAATAATTAAAAGTGAAAAAGAGGGTTCTTTTTTGAAAAAATGAAATTTGTATTGTTACAGGATCATCATTAATTTGTTCTTCACCAAGTGGTACAAAAAATCTGAAGTACTCAAAAATATGGTCTAAAAGTGTATTTAAAAATTCAAAAATTACTATTTGAATATAATATGCATTATTGAAGTATAAATATAGGATAGCGTATTTAAAAATCACTTCCTTACTATTTTATACTATGAGAGCATAGCCTTTTCCTCCAATTTTTATATTTTACTATAAACTTTTCTTCGTGTTACACTGTAAAACTAATTGTAGTAGTTGATTGGAAATGATCACGATTTAAGTTAAGCAGTCTAAGCAGACTGAAAATGCTTGAACGATGGAGTGGATACGATAAATTACCAATTAAAATTACAGTCACCATACTATATAAAGCGTATTATTACTTCCTCGTGAATATTATATTATTGGTCATTGCCATTACGAAATATAGAATTTAAAAATTCACTGGCTTTAATTTTAATATTATTACGCTACTTTGTACTATAATTATTTTATAGTGCAGCACATTTATGTACCCCGTTTGCCTATACGACGCGCCGTGTTACACAGTAAAAAAAAATAATGAAAAAACGAAATAGTCGATGCTGTTTGTAAAAAGTAAATAATTAAAATCTGATATTACAAAAAATGACGTTTATCGACACAAACGGATTAAATCCAATTTTCCAGATAAAATACTATAAATAAAACTGTTTTTTTTTTTTAGTAAAATGGACATTATGAAACTGACGCTAAAGTATACGCGTGAATTGATATTAATAATATTTCATACAAAATATAAAAATATAATAAAGAAGTGCTCGCTGTATTGTAGTTAATATCTTTTTTTTATCCTTTCAGAACGCTGGTGTACATCTGTTTTCGTTCTTTGTCCTTTTATTGGGATCCGCTGTATTGCTGGAAAACACCACGACGGGATCTGGAATCGTATCATCGATCAGGGAAAGTATGATGAACTTGATAATGCAATCGCAAAACGAATACGCTTCAAACACGCTGAACATGATCCAAGAATCTGTGAGTAAAAAAAAAATAAAACGTTTTCATGTTTTCCAACAATTATTGAGAATGCAGAAATTGATCGTTCACTGTTTACCTTTAATAAATAATATAAGGTATAACGTCAGTTGGTTTACCAGCAAAGTCATTCTACAGTGCGTAACCAGAATGACTTAAATGTTGTTCTAATTCAAAATGTTTTAAATTTTATTTCATAAACAATCGCTTGCGTTACACGTATATTATATAGTATGACTTTTTTTTTTTTACTTAATACTGAAAAAATAAATATGATTTAAAGTTTTTTTGAACACAACAAAATAGCCAAATGGGAAATCTGGTTTTAGAAATTTGCTTGATTGGAAAAAAATTTACCTTAAATCAAGTTGTTTATTTCTTGTGATTTTTTAAAAAAATGTTGAAGTAAAGACACATTAATTTGAAAGTTGAAACATTTTTAAAAAATATTTAGAATTTAACAAGTACCTTTCGAAAAATTCTTATTAAATATTTAAAAATTTTTATACTTTTTGATTTCAAAATAAATCACATGACATAAATAAATATATTTACCATCAACATTTATTTAAAAACTATGTGAAATTTATTTTAAATATATTTTAATCTATAATTATATTATATTATATTATATACTAGTTGTCCCGACCGTAGTGTCCCGCGCTAAAAATTCATTTTTTTTATAAATATAATTGTAAAAAATAATTATATGTCATATTTCTACTAGGTATTATAATAGTTATATAATGTGTAACCAAGATGTGACCACGGATACTGAACTATACCCTTTACCTAGGTACCTATTGGGGTTTAAGAAATAAGATATTAACACCCTAAATGTCTCAATAATTTATTCTCATAACTTGAAAACGGTCCAGTTGTTGTCAAGACTGTTAACTTCGGGTAAACCAACGCTGGTTAAAAATATAGTGATAAATATCAAAAATATAAGTTAAAATTATTGTAATTTATGAAATCTGATGAATCGTATCATATTTTGTAACCTGTGTCAACCATTTGTATAGGGAAAATAAATAATTTCTTCTGATTCCTTCTATATTATAATATGTGACCAATGCCTAATGGCAACCATTTCTGAACAAATTGCTTATGGAAAAAAGGCCTTTCCGTTTTCCCAGTTTTCCTGTGACTTTTCCAATTTTTTCGAGGTCCAATTTAGCACTGTTGTCAAATGACGTCATATGTTCATTATAATATAATATACTGTCGTATGATATTATTCTATGCAATTTTTTTCATAACAATATAATAAAAAAATAATAATATATTTTTTAACTTTTTTTTAAGCGCAATAAAAGAAAAATATAGAATGAAATAAAGTATATCTTCAAAAGGCCGAACAATGAACAATATTCCGATATTAATATACCTGTCCCATATGAAAAATAATTATTTCCGTTGAACATCATGATATGTATATGTTTTTTAACACAAAGGACTGCAAAGGTTTCCGGATGAAACTAACAATAAAGAAATGTTTTTTATTTTTGCACCATGACCTAAATTTAAACGCAAATCATATGTATTTATTGTAGTAGTTAGCTGCACGTTGCCTGAAGGTTTCTTTTTATAAAACTGATATTGTTTGAATACTTAAAAACATTAAAAAAAAAAATCATAAAATAATTCAATAATACAAATTAATCTATATATATAAAAATGAATGTATGTGTGTGTGTGTGTCCATATTACCATGGTTACCAAGGTTGCCATGGTTACTAAGGTTACCAAGATTTCATAATAATTATTATTATTTATTTCAATATAACTGAATTCAATTGCAACTATTATAAGAATTGCAACTAGAGGGTGGGCGAACCGCGCATTCAACACTGAAATTGCCGTTGAACATACAATTCACGGAGAGACCAACGTGCAATATCACTAAAAATTCAGGAATCGGGAAAATCCTCCGATCATGTACGATCATTGTGTGGGACGAATGTACAATGGCGCACAAAAAATCATTAGAAGCCCTTGATCGCTAAGAGATTTAAGAGGAAGACCTGAGCTATTATTCGGTGGTGCACTCATTTTGCTGTCCGGTGATTTTCGGCAAACTCTACCGGTAATACCACGTTCAACACCAGCAGATGAGCTCAATGCATGTCTCAAATCTTCTGGTTTACGGCAGCACGTGCATAAATTGAGCTTGAAGACTAATATGCGGGTACAACTACAAAATGAGGCATCAGCAGATTTGTTCGCAAAACAATTGTTGGATATGGGTAATGGAAAAATGGCCATCGATCAATCAACACAATGCATCGCATTGCCGGCCGATTTCTGTAAGATCGCGGCTACCGCGGATGAGTTAATTGCAAAGGTCTTCCCGAATCTGCCCCAAAATTACAGAAATCTTCAGTGGCTCGGTGCCCGGGCCATATTGGCAGCCAAAAACATCGATGTGAATGCTATCAATTTCAGAATTCAAAACAAAATTCCAGGCGATTTGAAAACTTACAAGTCCATAGACACTGTAACGAGTCAAGACGAAGTAGTCAATTATCCAACTGAGTTCTTAAATTCGCTTGATTTGCCAGGCATGCCACCGCACGTTCTATCGTTAAAAATTGGCGTTCCCGTCATTCTACTACGAAACATCAATCCACCACGACTCTGTAATGGTACCAGGCTTTCGGTAACGAAATTGATGAACAACATTATCGAAGCTACAATTTTAAACGGAAAGTTTAAGGGCGAATATGTAATGTTGCCACGAATCCCAATGGTTCCTACAGATTTGCCCTTCGCATTCAAACGTTTGCAGTTTCCGGTGCGAATCGCTTTTGCCATGACCATCAACAAGGCTCAAGGCCAATCACTACAAGTGTGTGGCCTAAATTTGGTAAATCCATGCTTCTCCCATGGACAGCTGTATGTTGCCTGCTCCCGCATCGGGAGCCCGAATGATTTATATTTATAACAAATTTAGGTTAAAAAAGGTTTAGAGATTAATAAAATCACTAAAATACATATAGAGTAGGTATTTTTAATGGGCAACGAGGTGCACGGGGTCAGCTAGTAATAAATAATAATAATAAGTTGAAAATATAATATTTAATGAGAAATAAAACCAAAACAAATACATTATTCTACTCACTGCTGTACACTAAATGCTTCTTATTTTTACCACCGTAAATAAAAAAAATAATTTTATCTAAACGAAAAAAGGCTTTATACCTATATATTATATAGGTGCATATTTTATACCGCTGCCCTTTACATGTTACGCGTATTTCTCTTTATTAGTCGATAAAAAAAATTTAATATAAAAATACTATCATAACAATAATAATAATAATATTAATACATTTTTTATGTATATTATACTTTGTTGTTATTTTTAGATAATACATGTTCCTATGGTATAAGGTATTTTTTTAATTAAAAACAATTTTACGTTATGGCGATTCATCATCGTATGTTATTAAATCAATAACAGTTCCACCTTTATTTTTTTTATGTTAAACGAATATCATAATGCAATCTTACTGTCAATATAATATTATGTTTATAAATTCAAATTATTCGTATCAGCTTACATAATGTATTACACATAATATTTCAACTTGAGTTCAATTGTCAACTTTTATAATAATAAAGGACCTATACAACATTAATATTTTGAACAGCTGTGAAATATAAATGAAAGGAATCTTATTATGTTGTCACCAGACATAAAATCTTGTAAATACTTTTTTATAGTTGAGTCCTGTCTGATATAATGGTTAAATTTGATTTTTGTGTCGAAGCTTTGACAAAAAAAGAATGTCAAGTTAACAGTTAACTGTATTATATTATGTTACGTTGTTAATATACTATCCATCGAAGCCAATCTGAAAATTCAGCTGAAGAAACGGTGATAAAAGTAAGGAAAATTACATTATAAAAGTATTGACATTTCAATACAACTATAATCCCTTTATCGCCCACTTATACGTTTAGTAATTTATAATTTCTAAGTATATACTTACACTTCATATTTTCAAATATTTCAATTTTTAAGCTATTTAAGATGCATCATGTGGCAATAAAAACTATTTGTTTCAACTGACAATCGACGTTTTTTCTAGAAATATTATGAAGCAGAAGACTTCGAAAATGTCGTTGAATCCAAAACAAAATTCGAATTAATAACTATTGTTGAGCTATTCGACATTCAGCGCTGAGTATAATAATAATGAGTCAATTCACATAGGTTAGATGATGATTATCATATTATGACACTGACATTAACTAATATAACACCTAACAACATTTTATGATTTAAAGAAAAATTTTCAACTATCGTTACTTATAAACTATAATATGATTAATTTACTTTAGTTACAT